>PNEQ01019324.1:0-123816 GCA_003012365.1 Medauroidea extradentata
ATCAGGATGAAGCCAGGTATCATCCCCGCCCCCCTTACCCAGAGGGTTATACAGAATGTGCGTCTGGTAAATTGGAAGTTATTGTAAGATGTAGGCTAGTTACACAACTTTAAAGTGCAATAAGCATGTAAACGTTCACTGTAACTACCCAGACGGGTTAAGTACAAAACCTTTTGACACAATCCAATGTCATGTGCTAAAGAACGACTGTGGGGGCGGCGGATGATGGGCGTGAGAGGGTGAGGGGAGGGGGGGCTGAGAAAGCACACGCACGAACACAACCTTCCCCCGACCCTAAACCCACACTCATCATGCGAAGCGGCAGAGAGAGAGAGAGAGAGAGACCCTGATGGGACGTCTGGTTCGATTGTTTTCGCAGTCGATTGTGACAAGGAAGAAAAGTGGATGCCCCGGCGCTGGGAGGCAATTTGGAACGCGCCCTTCGCCCTATCCACCCTCAGACGCTCAATTTTCTTCTTCTTTTCCTTCGTCCGTTTTTGTTTCTGTTCCCCCCTCCTTCCAGGCACGATGTGTTGCGGTTGACATATAGAGCCGTCAGCAGGGTGGACGAGGCGAATTTGTCGGCTCGCTAATACATAAAGGCGTAATAAGTCGTGGTTTTCTCGGCGGCTAGCCGGCTCTCACAGGCTGGCCCTCAAGCCGCACCACAGCCGGGAGTGCCAACCTACCAACGTCAAAACACTACTCTATACTCATACATAATCTATGTAGACAACTCCTTGTCCGCCGCATTCTAACGTGGAACGTCCGCAAGCCTTAATTTATTAATTTTGTCATAACCTTTGTTTCCAATTTGTATTTTCTTAAAATAATTCATTAATTTTATAGCCTTTGTATTCCATTTATATTTTTGTAAATTTACCAATTATAACGGGTACAAAATGACTTACCGTAAATTTTTACGCAATAAAAATATATTCCTTTAATAAATTATTGATGGTATTGGATAATGTAATTTTTTATTTACTATTATATGTCATGCAACCTCTCCATATACGTATTATTTAATATTTAATTCAAATATTGTTTATCTTTCATATACCGTTATGTTTGAATTGATAGAAAAAATACTGCAATACATCCTATATTTTTTGTTAAAAAAATATGTTAATATCAAAATGTTATCGCTTTCATGACTTACACAAAAAACATCATAGTTGCATTAATAAGACAGTTCAAACTGATAAATATATCATAATATACTAAACAATAACTAATGCAATTTTTCAGAAAGTTTCTGAATTAAAGGAAAAGAATGGTGTCAGCATGCTAAATGTTGAACTGAACAGTTTTTATGAACAAACTCTACTGCGAGTGGATGTTCCCGTGATGTAGCAAAGTCCTACAGTAAAATATGATGAAAGTAAGAAGTTACAAGCATTACTAATAAGCCTACTTTCATCAAAGTTTGTGCAAATTACCCTATAATTGAAAAGAGTACGTATATCTAGGAATATTAAGTGATAGTAAGTATATTGATTTTGACAAGTGATAAACGAGATATACAAAAGATGTCACTTTACTAAGCGATATACGGGTACCTAGTTTAATAAAATTGGAAAAAAAATCTGAGATGTATTTCTATCGTAAAAAATAAAAAATAACAGACGTTTTCAAAATATTAAAAAAATGATAAACCAGATACGCAAAAGTCAAGTCAGCTTTGTTTGTAGTATGTGCACCAAGTGTGAAGAAGTTCCTGAAAATATTTCATCAGATAATTCATATTATGTAAAAAGTATAAAATTGGTACAATCGTGAAATTATGAACACGGAATGAAAGAAATACACAAAAGTCGAATCAACTTTGTATGTAGTATATGTGTACTGTACCAAGTTAAATAAAGTTCTGAAAAAATATTTCCTACGAGATTGAATACTATACTAAACATATTAAAATGGCAACCATTTCGAAAATATTTACACAGGATGAACGAAATTCACAAACCTCAAGTCAGCTACATATGTAGTAAGCCTATATGTGCACCAAGTTTTGTGAAATTCACCAAAATTGTTTCCTGAGATATGTAGGCCCTACTACTATGCTAAAAATATTAAAAGGCCACCATTTTGAAAATGTAAACACGGAATAAACTACATACACAATATTAAAGTTAGCTTCCTACGTAGGGCTAGTATATGTGTACAAAGTTTGGTGAAATTATGAAAAATATTTCCTAAGATATGCTATACTATTAAAAATATAAAAATGACCACCATTTCGAAAATATGCATACAGGATGAACGAAAATACATAAATGTCAAGTTAGCTTTATATGTAGTAAATGTGTATCAAGTTTGGTGAAGTTACGAAAAATATTTTCTAAAATATGTGATAGTAATTATACTAAAATTATATAAAGGGTCGCCATTTTGAAAATATAAACACAGGATGAACTAAATACGCAATAATCAAGTCAGCTTTGTATGTAGTATATGTGTACCAAGTTTGATGAAATTCTAAAATACGGTTCCTTTGATATCTAGCTTGATCGAACAATGTTAAAATGGCCGCTATTTTGAAAATATGAATAGAGCGTCAACGAAATATATAAAAGTCAAATCAGATTACAAAGTAGTATACGTGTACAAAGTTTGATGAAATTCGGTCCACTGGTTCAAAAGTTTTTAGGGACACACACACAATTTATATTCCTATTCCATTGCAGGAATAGTTCAAGAACTCACGCTAAATTTTACTTAACTTTCCAATTATTTTGTATGGTAGTTCCTGGTACAAACATAAATCTCAATTTTTCTCTACGTTTATATAACAACACGGTTTTGGGCGTTATTGTAGGTTACGTTTAAATTGTTCGATTATGTACGATATTCTCAAATTCTCCTTGATTTGCTGGCCACTCGAAATACGTAACAATCGAGAAATAAAACAACACATAGGACTATATATTGTTTACAACTCAGCAGAGGCAATATTTTATACATAGGCACACTTTGTAAACATGTCGTTTCGTGTATTTTAAAAAACAAATATTCGCAAAGGAAATGACAAAATTGCGTATGAAAATTTGTAATAAAGATAATACGAATAACACGTTTAGTTGAGTTTGGTTAGGAATATGTGTAAATATTTATGAGCCATTACGTCGTGAGTATGTTTGGCGTCAACTTGTGTGTGTGATGTGATACACATGTGCTGTGTTGGTATAGGTGTTACGTCTCGGGAATGTTTTCCTAACGCATCGCTATCGTGTGTGCCGTGTCATTAACCGTATGAACATATTTCGACATAATTTACGTTCATGTCAGACTTGGGTTGATTTTTTCCAGGAGTTCTCGTCCAAAACTGTCAGTCGAGAGACCAGAGGTCCCAGATACGCCCTCCGAGTTATTGTTTACCACAGTGTTGGTATCGGTGACAGAAGTCACAGGTCAGAGATATGTGTAAGTTGTAGTTTCTCGTTGAGTTGGTATCAGTGACATGTGGAAACTATATGTCGTGGTGTGGTACCCCTGAGGTCAGACAGCCTCAGAAAAAATATACCCTTGAGCTGAGACGAGAAGAAGGAAAAGCTAGCTTTGTAAGTACACTGAAAAAATATATATATATGGCTAACAATCTGTTATACTCTGTTTCATATAACTTTAGATAAATTTGACAGCAACTTATGAGCATTGATGTTCAGTATTTTGTGATTTGTTGCAAAATGCAAGACATTGTTTAGCTCCAAAATGAACCTCAGAAGTTCATTTCTGCATTTGTACTGCAAAGTTTACCTTGTGTAGTGACACAAATAACAAAATACGACAACTTATTGCCCGTAAGTTGCTGTCAAAATTATCCAAACTTAGGCCTACATGGAATGGAGTATAACATCAGTATACATGTACTACATTCGATACATGGAAACAATTTTATCATACATACTTTATTTTCGTAACACATCTATACATCGGTGTGGTAACAGACTTGCAATGTACATTTGAACACTGGGAATCATAGAGATCGTAGAAAACATTTTTTTTTCAGGAGAAAGTGCGGAAAAAAGCCGTTGTTCGAACTGTCCATACTGTATAATAATGTTACTGAATAATTTTACTTTATATGCGCGCAAATTATAATCACTTGGCCATCGTTTACAAATTCACAATTTCATTTATTCAATTTTGTACT
This sequence comes from Medauroidea extradentata, assembly GCA_003012365.1. Lineage (NCBI taxonomy): Eukaryota > Metazoa > Arthropoda > Insecta > Phasmatodea > Phasmatidae > Medauroidea > Medauroidea extradentata. The sequence continues at coordinate 4,157 of PNEQ01019324.1, forward strand.
TTATAACATTGACAACTACCAGGGCGTGGTTCACCTCAGTTTTCAACGTCTTTTTTTATTTTTATATTTGTAACAGATATTTTTTTCTTATTTTAGACATAAATTATGATTAAAACTTTCTCTTAGGAAATGTTTGTATCTCTTATAGTTTTTGGGTAATGAGTTGTAAACGTCAAAATTTGCACTTTACGGTTTTATGCACGCCACTAAAACCAACTGACATACCAAACCGAAACAATTCACAATGTGTAACAATATTGTAGGCTATGATTTGACGTATGTAAAACAAAAAATACAATACTTTTGTATTTAATAAAAAAATTCTAAACTTTGAAATGAACATTTCAAAATTTCAAAAATAAAAAAAAAAAATTTTTTTTTTGTATTTAAAAAATTTTGATTTTTTAAAATTTTATTTTAAATTTCATTATTTTTATTTCAATACGAAAAATTGTTATTCTTTGTTTTGATGTACGTGACATTGTAGCCTGCGACGTCTTTTTCCACTGTTAATTTTTTTCAGTTTGTTATGTCAGTTGGTTTTAGTGTAGTCCTTAAAACAGAAACATGCAAATTGTGACTCAGGCCATTACGCGAAAACTACGAGAGATATAAAAATGTCATAAGAGACAAGTTTACTCACATTTTGTGTCTAAAATAAGAAAAGTATATCTTGGTACAAATAAAATAAAAACATGTGATGAAAATTGCGGCAGACCGTGTCCTTACGGAAACGAACACAAAACTTGACTAAATACTCAAGACTGCTACAAACTATTTTTTACATTATTACTTAGTTAACAATTTTATTTGAAAGCTAATGAGAGAATGGGGAGAAGTGGGTAGGTTCATTATGCCATGAACTGTAATTCCGCGCGTTTAGTGTGCTAAGGTTCAGAACAAAATTGTGCGATGTTCAAGAAATAGTTGAGTGTACTTGCAATATTTGAAAACACTTATTTGCTTCAGCAGAAAACATTTTCTATATGGCAAAGGAAATTTGTGTTCCAAAAGATACACTGCAAAATAGTTTTCATGCAAATAAATTAGTTTTAATTGCATAGGTTTAGTAATGAAAATAAAAAATTGTTGCCTTTAAAATGGTTTAGCAGTAATCTTGATGATAGTTGTGGTTTTTTATAATACAAGTTTTATGATAAAGATATGTTCTTTACTGTAAAGAAAATAATATCAGCCCAGAAAAAGTTTGAAACACAGGAGAGATGCTTTTAAACTTTTTATTGTTGTGGGATAATATTTTATTAACCTCAAGATAAATAGTCCCAACAATTTTCTTTTGTAGTAAAGGAAACCCGTTACACGGTATGGAATATGTCTTGAAGTTGTCAAGGTTTTCTCGCCTAATCTTGCCGAAAAGGGAATAAAAAAAGTTGTTCCAACACATTTGTTACTTCGCCTGAATGCTGAGCGGAACATAATTTATATTAAGGGCGCCGCCCTACCTGCGCGTTACAAGCTCAGAAGTGACGAAGCTATAAGGGTGACCTTGAAGCGAGAGTCAAATGTCTCATCGCTACAACGAGCCAAGCATTGAACTAGGGTGCCAGGTTCCCGCCGATTCGTTTTTACTACTTTTTTGTTGCATTAACTTTGTCAGTTTGTAACTTTTCTTTGTTTTAGGTAATTTAGCCTAATTTTTTGTTCCATTTTGCATGTTTTTTTGAGGTCATTTCCTTTCTTTAGTAAAAACATTTTTTGTAGTCATTGTTTTTTTTCCTTGCTCGCCTGGTCAACAGAGAAAGACTTAATTAGAAATTCCCATCAATATACAATTAACTTTAAAATTTTAGGATTTACAAGAGTCGATCACCCGAAACTCCGAAACTTACTGAAAACTAGTGAGAACCTATAACCCGAAATATCTTTTATATCATTCTGCTTATGAAATCGTATTTGACTAATTATTTATTAGAACACACATTAAGTACTATCTATACCAATAAGGTCGCGGTCACGTTGTTTAACTGGCAAATAAAAGTTAACATCAATTATTCATCTACGGATCGCTTCGGAATATTGAGTATTCTAAGTGAAATTTGCAGACAAGTATTTCTAAACGAGGAACATTGCCATTACTTTAATTTAAATACTTGATATCTGAAATGTAATTTTAAATTTTCAATATGTAAAAAAATTAAAGTAAACTTTCGATTGTAATATTTAATAAAAAGCTTTACGCAGATCAGAGAAATATGTTTCAAATAGGTCCATTGAGCATTGTGATTTTTTCATTATTAGTTCATATTTAAAATATGTACCTGTTAGGTATGATTTCGTTGCATTCAGATTTGGGGTATTAATTTCTCTCTAAGTGTGTACATGCAACATACGCGAGTTACCTTTAACAAGTATCGTAGAAAGTCGACCAGAACAAATAATACTTCAATAGTGGTCCTTTCACAGAGGTACAATGAATAGAGTCAATTATTTTTCACTAACATACGTGCACATGTCGTCTGCAGCTCTGCTTCATGCTTATTTGCATATTATTATCCGTGCAAATATGTCCCTTATTGGGCTGCGCCAATGACAACGAGGTTACTACGACAACAGTACACACTCTGTGATTCGCGGGCTCAAACACATGCGAGCTGCAGATGTGCACTTTCACCAAAAATCACTGGCTCTATAGAGAATGATTGACACATAGTCCTCAAAATACACATAAATATTTACGAGTCAATATTAGGACCCCCCTAACAGGTTAATTAGAACAGCAGTATTTTTCAGACAATATCCGTGTGCTTACCTGTTGTGAACGGTTTAGCCGGGGCGTGCAGTATAGCGAGGCGGTTGAAACTATAGTGTAGGATGGGGGGGAGGGGGGCACGTTTGTACCATAGCTACAAGAAAACTGAAGAAGTAATTTTCTCCGGCAGAGGTTCTTATCGGCAGTTACTGGAGGCGGCACACAAGTCTTCAGAGGTTGTCGCTGCTCCTGCTGTTGACACAGGAAGCGGGGGTCTTGTTCTGGAGGGGGGGGGGAGTGCAACACTTCGTTACGTCCTAGCAGAAAAGCCAACCTTCCACCCCCTCTCCTCCTCCTCCGCTCAACCCCTCACCCACCACACAACCACTGGCTTCCACCCTTTCCGAGCGCCTTTCTTGTTCTTTGATGTGGCGAAACTTCCGCACTTACCACCTCCACGGCCTGCAGGGGTGAACAAAGTCTCTGATCACATACTCTTGTTTCCTACTACTATCGCACCTGTGCTTCAATCGCATTGCACTGAGTTTCAAGTGATCGTATTTGCAATAAATATCTCAACGCACATTAAGTCTGTACAAAACACACATTAAACAATGTTTCTATCAGTTAAAAAACTAGGATAGTTATTGGAAACACGATTTTCAAGACTCTCAAAATTACTTAAAACCGCTTTTTTTAAACTGCCGTATGTAGGAAAATTCCAACCGGGTTCGAAAAACACAATAATAGAAATAAGTGCTAGAATTTGAACCATAAGTATCGCAAATAAGATAATTCGGCCACCGCTTAAAGTCCCATAGGAAAATGAAAAACAGTAAAGCTCTGCGCGCCATTTGCTGGGTTTGCGTATAGAGGCGATAATATATTACATAGGCCGCCCGACGTCACTCTTGCCGCTCCATAGGTTTTGTGCCTCACACACACCAACGCATCCTACCTAGGTAAGAACCTTACCATTATATAAGTCCGTCACTGCACATACGGTATAATTGACAAATCAGATTAGTTTCAAACCAAACATGTACAAGTAAAAAGTAAGCGCTCTCCACTACTGTGAAAATGTACGGAAGTTACGTGAATCAGGGTATAACATTCGGAACACGTCCAAAGCAGGCGTTCACAAAGTAGTAACAGTTATTTTTATAACCAGGAATTAACTAGGTTATCGCAATCAGCTTGCAAACAATCCAGGGATATAATATGCCGGGTATTTGAAATAAGCTCAAATGTGGTTTACACTTGTTATTAACAGGGACCCCTGAATTTTGCGATTTTAGCACAATTTTGGTTCAAAGAACAACGTGCACATCTGCAGCGTGAATTTGTGCAAAGACGTCTCTTATTTGACTGTGCCAACCAGAACGTGGTTACTGAGAGAATGCTCGTCTCTGACTAGTGGGAACAACCCCAAGACATTGAGAGCTAAAAACATTCTATACTTGACTATGAAGCCAGAGCTTCAGCAGGAGAACACGTCAGATATTGGAACATATTGGTACAAAAATCGTTTCGCAAAAATCTACGATGCCTAGGTGTTAAATGTGTGTACAAAATATCACGAAAGTAGCTGATTTTCTATATACGTTACACGTTATCGAGACAAACGGCAAAGTAAATACAAGAGTACTTGAGATTAAGTAGTCCTTCATAAATGTAACAAACGTATTCACCGTATGAGAAAACCAAATGTAATGTTCCAAGTCCCAGCGCTGCAATTCACCTCTTCGCCATTTTTTTTTTGTGTTGCACACACACTGAGACTAATTTTTTCTTTTTAATTTGGTTTTCATTATTTATGTGTCGTGTTGAAAACGTTTTGGGCCGATTTTGCGAGTTTAGTTTGCTAACAGCAGTTTGCCCAGTTCTCGAGCAGCGTTAACCGGAAACATATCGAGAAGTCGACAGTGTTATGTTTGGTTACTTTTTGAATCCTTGAGTCAAGTTGAAGTCTCATTGTCTGTTTCGCGAACGAGCGCACTTTTCTAGAAGCTGGCGAGTGTAATTTCAGTGATAGGATGTTTTGGGTTTTAGTTGTAAATTAATTACGTGTAAAGTCACAGTAACCTTGTTCTGGTTGGCGCAGTCAAATAAGTGACGTCACTTCACAAATACAAGCTGCCAATAACCATGAAGCAAAGCTGCAGATGTGCACGTAAGGCTCTATGGAAACAAACAGGTACAAAAATATTTTCGCGGAATATTTCCGGTCCTGAAGTATTACTAAAGATAGGAATATTTCCGGACCTGAATTATTACTAAAGATAGGAACATTTCGCGGGTTCACTGATATTAATATAAGACGCGTAGACATGTTTACAGAAGGAAACATTTATGCTCGTTTGTTGTTTGATACAGTGTTTTATCATTATTGCACCTGCAGTTTGTTGCTTGTTTATAAATGGTGCTGATACCGTCCAGGATGTGTCAAGTAGTGCGAGAGCCAATTGCCAAGGTAACACGAATGATTACACCTACACTGTAAAAATATTTGATAATTTACTACACCTATGTAGGCATGGTAAAATAGTTTTCATACATCATTGGTACAGATTTTTTACATTTTTAGAAAACTGTCAATTGTATAGTTATGTTAACAGACTTCTATGGTTACAATGCTCATTTGCTCTATTGACAGCCAGAAGTATTGTAAGTGGCCGTGGCAGTCTCTAGTAGAATGCCAGAGTGTTGAATGTGGGAACGGTCTAACCGAGGTATACTGCCGGTCTCTCATTGGCTGCTCTAGTATGTTTAGACTTGTACAAACCACTAACACTGTACCTAGACACACTAGGACAGACAAGCAGATGCAGCGTTGCTACAGTTAAGATTCCAACCTTTCTACTGAAGGCCACGAAGTCTCCCGTACTGTGTATAAGGGAAGACTTCCACTACTGTCCATGGAGTTCTTTTTTACAGTGTACGTGTTTGAATTAAAGTTCCTTTCTCAAAAGAAAATTCAAGTTTTCAGGTCTCTAATTAAACTATTTTAAATAACTATTGTTTGTAGAGACCGTAAGAAATGTTATACAGCGTCACTGTCCTCTAAAAAGTTTAATACTTCACAAAAAAAATAATTAAAAATTAAAACACGTCTAGAAGAGCTTTCGTCAATATCCAATATTTTTCCTTCCATTCGCAACGGTGTGCGTGCTGCTGATTTTCCTCGTCATCCTTCACACCGTCATAATCCACGACGTACACATCGCTTCCAGGGACTGCCGACTGCGAGCGAGCTTCGAGGCCGGTGGACGGACAAGACAAATTGGCACCTAAGGAGTTCTGGCGCAAAAAAAAATAACAAAGCAAAAAGATAATAATTCGGCCTGCTGCTGCGATGTTAGGGCGGGGAAGCTGAGTAAAGTTTGACGGCTTATTCAGCTGTTGGCAGCGTGCACCAGGGTCTCATTAATCCCGCGAAGTGTTGGCGGGCTTGGGGGGGGGGGGGAGATTGTGTTGGAGGTGAGAGGTACCATCTCGTGATTGCACTATTTGTCAGAGAGGAACATACCAGGAGGGGCCTCACCTCACATTCCCTAGAAATAACTAGCCATACACCTACCAACTGTTGGAACATTAAAAAAAGCCCTCCCATCCCAAAGCTGCTGCACGTAACAAATTATTTCCTACCTTCCTGCTGTGATGGACCAGACATATACAATGTAAAACACTTTTACGCACGCTTTACGGGAAATTCTCTTGGAAACCATGTACGAAAGTATATTACAGGCGAAACTTCGATTAATTTCGTGCAAATTAATTAATGTACCTATACCAATACCTGTGTAGGTTGCTAGTTCGCTATTCACTGAAAAAAATGACACATGCACCTTCAAGGAGGTGTCAAATTATGTCAACGTCCAATTGCCTAAGTCGCAATAATGTAATGTTTGAGTCCTATCTTGTTCTTCAACGAAAACGGGAATACTTCAGGTCACTATGTCATACGGCATTGCAGTACTGAGTGATCTACAAAACCAAAATTGAACAAGAAAAACAAATAATGACGACAGCCAAATCGGCTCGCGCATTTAAGGCCATGATCTTTCATTTATTTCAAACAATTGCAAATAACTCAAATATGTTTTAACCAAATGCTTTGAAAAAATTTGACATTGTGTATAGTCATACAATACACAATTTGGCTAGAGCGGTTTTTAAAAATAATGTACCGTTTGCTAGAAAAAAATATATTTTCCTTCATTTTGGCTTATTTTGACAACAAAATGTGTGATATTTCAGTGGCAAAAATCTAAAAATCCGTTTGGTGTATTGCAACAGAAAAATTCAGATACAAACGATGATATATGTTAAAACTGCCAGAATGAATTTTTGATATATCCATTAATTTGCGTTAAAAAAAAAATATTTTCGAAACCACTGCAAAACTAAAGAGCGAGGCCTTAATTTTTTTCTCTCTTGATAGTCTGGAACCACGTACTACTGCAATGGCGTACGTCTAAACATCCCATTTAATCACGATTTCCCATTGCAAATATATTTCAAGGAAAAAACAAACACAGAATTAACTTCACACATTTCACGGCATCGTGTACGGACGTTCCAGCTGGTCAGTTTGTGATAGTACAAAAATTATCTTTGGAAACGATTTGACAGAGCAATGTCTGTAAGAATGCAACAATATTTGACAGTGTACAGGGTTGTGGTCAGGTGATGGAGGGAATGTTTCGTAAGGAAGCGTGATGGTGTTTAAGAAAAATGCGGCGTGTCTCTGGTACCACGTAATGTCCGCTGGAGTTTTTCAACGTAATGAAGACAACACTCAGGTATTCTCCACACCTTCCGCCGTCACTGATCGCCATAATGTCCTCTAATGACGTCATATAAGACAGGCCGTACCACAGACTAGATAGTAATACAGATGTGAAATGACGCGGCGGTTCATTTGATACGAACCAACTTCACCGCTTAGCCGTCTGTGCCCGAGGCTGATGTTTGGCTCCTGCACGTCATGTCAGGTTTCCTATTGGCATCAGGGTAGCCGCCTTACTCTGATTGGTGGTAAGCGTTTCCGTCATGTTGCTGGCCAGCGGAAGTCATCTGTGTGTGACTACAGTTCGCCGTCAACCAACATGATTACTTCTGTACTCATAATTATTCTATGAACTTACCTTTGTTGTTCTTATTGGTAGGAACCCATGTTTTGACGAAAAGAATTTTGCCCCACTCTGTTCCGGTGCCTTATGTGCACATCTGCAGTTCTGCTTCGTGGTCAGTGATTGGATATTTTAACTCTCTCGAGCCTTGGGATTCTTCCGGCAAATCACAGACGTGAGGTGTTGTACGAACATTATTGTAATCGGCTCAGTCAAATGGATAGACATAAACCCGCTGTCAATAACCATGAAGCAAGATTGCAGATGTGCACGTAAGTCACTGAAACAAACTGGGGCAAAATTCTTTTCGCGAAAAACAGAGGCCCGTACTTATACGTAGAGCCCACGATTTTTAGCGAAAAGAATTCTGCAACAATTTGTTTCAATGCATTATGTGCACATCTGCAGCTCTGCCTCGTGGTCAGTGATTGGTTATTGTTAACTCTCAGTGTCTAGGGTTCTACCCGCATATCACAGACGTGTGGTGTCGCAGTAACCTTGTTCTTGTTGGCCCAGTCAAATAAGTTTCGCTGAACAACAATACATTCTGCTAATAACCATGAAGTACAGCTGCAGATGTTGAAACAACATGTTGCAGAATTATATTCACCAAAAAATCGTGGGCTGTAGTTGTTTTGTTTTATTCCCCTCCATACCTGACAATGGTGAATTACGATACGCCATCAGTGACTTCCAGTATTCCTTCCCCTCCTCCTCACTATTCTTAATATGCCCTTGGTAATTCTCACACCTTTTCCTCCCATTCCTTTGGACTGTGTATACAGTGGACTGGAAGTATGTAATTCAAAATCAAATTCACGTGCAAAGTTTAAACATTCATAAGAACTAAAATGCATATTGTCAGCCACCACTATCTTGGGTATGCCATCAGTGCAAAATATGTTTTTAGAGCAGTTATGACCACCCTGCTTACTGTGCAACTTGACTATTTCCAGCCACTTTGAAAAATAATCATAAATCACTAAATAACTTTTGCCCCCAAATTGAAGTATATTTGCTCCTACTTTCTCAAACGTAAGTGTGGGAACTACATGAGGGAGAAGTGGTTCTTTTCGGTTTGTGACTCTGTATTTCTCACAAACCCTACACTCTAATACATAGGCCTACTGCTCTACATCTCTAGACATACCTGGCAAATAAAATAATCTCCTGGCTCTAGATTTTGTTTTGCCTACTCCAAAGTGGCCCTCATGAATCACCTTCAGTCTGTTCAACCTCCATTTTTTAGGAACTATAATTCTATCAGTTCGAAATAACAGATCATCTTCCACGAAAAGATCACTCTGAAAAGACCAGAATAGGCAGCAATGAGCTGTCACATTAGCCTTTTTACATCAAGTTACTACAAGTTTCATCACCTCACTTAGTTCAGGATCTGCAGCCAATTCTTTTCTAAACTCTTCCTTGCATACTTCACTGATGGGGGATGCTTACTAACACTATGCGTTATTTCGCGCATTTCTTCATCGTATTCAGTTTCTTCTTTTCCATAAACTCGAGACAGCAGGTCTGCGATGTGCATCATCTTCCCGGGAAGATACTGCACATCCAGTTGATACTTGAGTAACTTTAGTTTCAGTCGCTGGAGCCGAGTTGACACCTGTTTGTCCATGATCGCTACCAGGGGTTTATGGTCTGTGAGAATCTGGAAGAACGCGACCATACGTAACAGTGAAATCTGTTGGTTGCATAAACTTTGGCCAACAGTTCTTTTCTGTCACTGTTAGACTTCGAGATGCATACTATAGGTTGTCCATATTGAAGGAGACAGCTTCCTAAACCTTCTTGCGATGCATCACATTGGACAGTGATGGACTTGTCTGTATCAAATGTTCCTAATGCAGGTGCACTACTTATTGCAACTTTGAGATTCACGACACAATCTAAGTGACTCCTAAGCCACTGCCAGAAGACAACAGAATTTAAGAGTGCTCTCAATGGTAATGTTATTGTTGCCATGTGTGGTATTAATGGCCGAAGGTACATTGACCATACCCAGTAGTCTCTGAGCTCCTTCTTACTTTGAGGATCAGGTAATTGCTGAATTGCGGATACTCTACTTGGATCAGGTCCAACTTTGCTGTTCGAAATCACGTGTCCCATGAAGCTGACCTGTGATACTCTGTACTGAAACTTCGCTGGGTTGAATTTTATATTCTGGGTTCTTGCTCTTTCTAGGGCTTGTGCAAAAATTTGATCGTGTTCTTCCACTGATTCCACTGCCACAAGAATGTGAACAAAGTACAAAACACCATCAAGGCCTCCAAACACTCACTCATTAATTTCTTGAAATTCTTCTGGTATACGAGACATGTCATAAGGTAATCGCAGGAATTTGTAACAACCCCATGGAGTGGAGAAAGTACATAAGTCACTGGACTCTCTACCGAGCTCTATTTGTCAAAATCAAAAACTGAGTAGTGTGGTTTTCCCGAAAGTTTCTCTGTTAACTGTTCAATTGTTGAAATTTGGTCGAATTCTTTTTGGATGGCTGGATTAAAATATTATCGTATACATTTAGAACCTCGCGAACGAAGTCGCAGGTACCAACTAGTAAAGTACAACTGAAACTACATTTCGAGCAGTTCTGCACAGCTACTAACGTTTATTTTTTGCTTCTCCTTTCAGGTACCATGAGGTTATCTTATCAGCTCAGTATTTCCCACGGAGTTGTTAGATTTCACTGTTGACCAGCCATAATTAATAGGGAAAATTTTTTCAACAGTTAACACGCATGTATTTATAGTAACTTACTAGTGATGAAAATTGCTATGTAGTCTACTACTGGTGTATTTAATAGAATGTATAGACTACATTTTATATAGAACTTGCTGTCCCGGCATGCGATGAATTGCTCATTAAATTTTTTTTGGTACCCTGTGCTGCTGCTCTACCCTGGTGTTTTACTGTATTATATATATATATATATATTTACCTTAGCGGCAGCACGCGTAATAACTGAAAAAGGTTTCATCGCGATCAGATGACAGGTGGTGCAGAAGAGGAATAAACAACCAATAACCATCATTCATCCGTGCATATTATTGCAGTAGACAGAATGTAGATGAACAGGCTATACAAATAAATCACAAGGCAACGTTTATCCTTACATGCCGGTGCGGATACGAACATACTGATGTATGTTGAACCACCAGTACTACTTCCGCGGCTAGTCATTGAAAAAAACAGCAGCTGTCACGAGTCATTAACTACCGAACAGATAAGTCGTCGAAAGGAGATAAGACCCTGGATATAGTACTTTCTACAATGTGCAAACAAATACACGAGTGTAAGATACTCAAGTATTGATGGTGGCGGGATGGGAAGGAGTATCAGACATATGTAGATGTGTATCTTTCTCTCTCTCTCTCTCTCTCTCTCTCTCTCTCTCTCTCTCTCTCTCTGTGAGATAACGTCGTAACGCAAGGCTGCTCGAGCGAGGTGTTAAAAAGTTTTCTAGTCGAAGCCTTCTTTTTTTTCCACCTTGTAATTGTCACTAGCCCTTCTCTTCCCACTCCAACGTCAACGGGTTTCTCGGCAGCAACCCACGCACACACATACACATATACACGCGATATGTTTGCTTGTCCTCGGACTTGTAGAGACAGCTTCCTGTGCACCCAGCTATCGCGATCTTGTATAACCTGCTGATATCAGCCTTGTGTTCGCACCTAACGCCTTCCCCTCCACAGTACAGTCGGCAAGTGTGTTCATAAATAATGACCAGGCAGACAGATGAACGACGGTCCTTATACAGGATGTACAACTAGCTGCTTCACTCCTCGTATTTACGAATGCCAGCTACGGGCCTCAAAACTCACACTTTCTTTCGCGCAACACTGAAAGAAAAAAATTGTAGGAAGTCTTCCCGGCAAAAGAATTTTTTGATGGCCACGATATTTTAGTGGTGATAATAACATGGTTTTGTGATAATATAGCTTTAGGTTTGCTTTTTTTTTTTTTACATTTCCAAAGTAAATCAATTTAGCAACAGTATTCTTTGTAAAATTCCAAAGAATTACAACGAAATAGTTCTAAAAGGTTCGATTAATAACTGAGTTCTCATCCAAGGATTTTCGTGGTAGAAAGCGTTATCGCCGAGTGGTAGTTGAACCCGCGACATTTCTGGGTCCCTACTTATGATAATACTCGAGTGCTTTGATTCTTTGCAGACAAAAATATTTCACACAAATATCCTCTGATTCTTACTTTATGAAGAGACGGACGGCCTACAAATAGGCAGATAGGCATACTGATAGGCGAAGCCGCTATTCAACGTGTGTCATTGTGGTGCCCCATGTTCGGTAAAGTTCATTCTTGGTCCAAGTGAATACAGTTACAAACTATACACGTATTTTGGACACATGCTTTTGAATAAAATGGTGTGTCACACAAAACCAAAGAATACACTCAAACAAACAGACAAGTAAACAAACAAAAGGATTTTTTTTAACTGGCAAACTTAGGTAAACGTACACAGCTCCACAAGGAATTTAGTCAGTGATTTACAGGAAAATAAATGAACGCAAACGAGCACCCAGGCATAAAAAAACAAGGGGGAAAATTCAGATTATTCCACAAAAGGAATTCCGTCAGTTACTTTGAAACAACAGGCAAAAAATAATTACAAGAACAAACATACAAAACAAAACGAACGACAAAAAAAAGCTGGTTGTTGACGAAACAGCAAAAACACAGACACTTTGAAGAATGCGAACGAATACAAATAACACCGTTCAATGCATGTGTGCTCCTCTGTGTGAATTTATTTTCCTGTAACGCATTTACTTAATTCCTTGTGTAATTGTTTATGTTTGCCAGTTACAAACAAAGTTCTTTTGTTTGTTTACTTGTGTATTTGAGTGTATTCTTTGGTTTTGTGTGACACACCATTTGCAGCAATGGCGTATGTCCAAAGTACTTGTTCAGTTTGTAACTGTATTTACTTGGACCAAGAATCAACTTTAACGAACCGGATGTAACCACAACGACACATATTGAATAGCGGCTTCGCCTATCTGTCTATCTGCCTATCTGTAAGACATCTCCTGATATTGTGAATCAGAGCATATTTGTGTGTAATTTTTTGTTTGCAAAGAATCAAAGTACTCGAGTAGTATCACAAGTAGAGACGTGTAAATGTCGCGTGTTCAACGCCCAGCAGGCTGGACTGCACAGTACTATATACACTATGTCCTCAGATACTTGTACATTGTCTGCAGCTACAGTGAGTGGTCAGTTGTACATGTGACAAGATAGCGCGGGAGTATATGAGTGTTTTCATGCAGGTCTGTTATTGGCTGACAGTCCACGAGAAAGAATTTGATCCAACTATGATAGCTAGGGACCCTGAATTGTCGCGAAAATAATGTTGCCCTAGTTTGTTTCAGTGACTTAGTGCACATCTGCAGATCAGCTTCATAATCAGTGATTGGACGTCTTAGCTCTGACGTGTCTTGGGGTTTTACTGGCAAATCACAGACTTGTGAAGTTGTAGTAACGTTATTGTGATTGGCCAAAGTCAGATGAGAGACATCACTTCAAGTAGGCATGCTGCCAATAACCATGAAGCATAACTGCAGATGTACAAGTAAGTTACTGAAACAAACTGGGACAAAATTCTTTTCGCGAAATTTCAGGGTCCCTAACGATAGAAACTAACGTGTACAGGCGTTTGGAATCTAACTTCTTCTAAAATTAATGCGCAAAACTTCCGGACTCTTATCATAACTAGGAACCTGACAATTTTGCGTTTTCTTTTGGACACAAGCTATAATTCAAATAATTGTCAAGTTCGTGCCAATTTCAACTGACCCTTCGCCTATTTGGCACTTCCTGGAGAGCGCTGAGCCAATCATAAAGAAGTAACTAAATGCTGGGCCAATTACATGGTATCACTGAGACCACGAGCAGCCTACGAGCATGCTGTCCACTGGAGCGTACATATATTTCTTTTGGAGTTAGCATTAATGCTCGGAGTTAGTCGTCGTATTGCATTATTTTTCGCTTGTTTTAAATTCTTAGGAGAAAAAATGTGAGCTCTGCTATTATAGCGTGAATTGAACTTACCTTGCGCTACAACACAAGCAACGCAGGTCAACTTTTGTCATATATTGAAGCTACTATAGGCGGTTTACTTTGAAGTGAGTACTTCCCAACACTTATAATATTAAAAAATATATTTATTAAGAACATAGAAGTAAAGCTTCAAGAGTTGTGAAATCTTTACACTAGCTTTTAGTTACACGGAAGTTTTCCTACTTAAAGTCGTAAAGATGGAGGCACAATGGCTCAAAGAAAATTGCAAGCAGTGCTCAGTTTAACCTGGATAGACTGTATCAGTCGAGCAAATTAAGAATATAAAAGAGCTGTTGTATTGATTGCGGCCAAAATGACCGTTAACAGTTCAACTGAGGCATTGTACTGTAGCGCAAGATAGATAGAAGTAAAGTTAATTATACTACAACTTATAAAGACTACGTATTTTCTTACGGGAAAGTTTGGCGCAGGAAATATTTCTGACACAAGTTTCACAGCTATCATTAACGAGTGTAATGAAATACGAAACCGCAGTAAAATGAGATTTAAGGCTATGGCCTTTCATTTATTTTAAACAATTGCAAATAACTAGAATATTTTTTAAACAAATGCTTTGAAAAAAATTTAGTCTGTATACAGTCATACGATACACAATTATGCCAGAGCGTTTACTTAAATAATGTACCTTTTGCTAGCAAATAATTATTTTCCTTCGTATTGGCTTATTTTGACCACAAAATATATGTGATATTTCAGGGGCAAAAATTAAAAAATCAGTTTGGTGTATTGCAACAGAAAATTTCAGGTACAAACGATGATATTTAAGTGTTGAAATTGTAATAATGAATTTCTGATACATCTATTTATTTGCGTTAACAACATTTTCGAAACCACTGCAAAACTAAATAGCAAGGCCTCAGCAAATACCGAGAGAAGTGTTAGAAATTAATTTTAAGAGGAAAACAAACAAAAAAGCGCCTTTCGAATGATCAACTTCATGTAACTTAAAATTCAGGAGGGCTCTGTGATGTGAATGATCAAGTTTACGCCTGTTACCGATACAGGGTGCCACAGCCGTCTTTAGTAGAAGGCCGCGGCCATAAATCTGGCAACACTGCCACGAAGGGTAATTTTTAACGTTTTTTGAACTCTCAGACGGCTAAGGCTGTCCCTGATTTTTAATTTGTCTACACACTGACGAATTAGGGAAAGCCATTGCCGTTGGAGCGCTTAAAAAAGTGATAAAATGACCCTTCTTGGCAGTGTTGCCACATTTTTGGCCGCGGCCTTGTACTAAAGATGGCTATGCCAGTGCTCAAGCTGCAGAAATTGTCCTTGTGACAAACTTTTTACATAGACCTTTCAAACCTGTAGGAGAATCAACGTTAGTATATTTCGTACTATATAATAGCTAGAGATGACGGTATATCGCGAACATTTTTTGTGTTTACATACCCTTGAAAATACTGTAGTTTCTCGCCACATGTATCATTGCCCATCAAATATTACAACAACGGGATTCCTAATGGCTCAGTCAAATAGGGTAACAACTTCACGTACATGGAAAAGCCAGTGGGCTTTTCATAAGATGAACGTGTGTTGAAACCCAGCAAGCATTCAAATTTTCCTGCGATAAACCATCAGCTGTTATAATACCAAATTTCAGAATTTTCTTTTCGAAGTTTCATAAAACCAAAAAATAAAATAATCTAGTAATGCAACCGCTGATGCGGAGTGTTTATTTAGTAAGTCAGTGAAGACGCGAGTTTTTTCGTTGTTATTAGGGCCACGATTTTGTCGCGAAAATATATTTTCCCTACATTGTTTTAGTGTCTCACGAGCACATCTGCAGCTCTACTTCATGGTTATTGGCAGCGTGTCTTTGTGAATTGACGTATCTCATTAGACTGAGACAATTACAATAACGTTCCTGCAACACTACATGGCTGTGATTTGCCGGTAGAATACCAAGGCTCGTGACAGTTAAAATATCCAATCAATGACCACGAAGCAGAACTGCAGATGTGCACGTAAGACACCGAAACAAAGTTGGGCAACATTCTTTTCGCGAAAAACAAGGGTCTCTACTGCAGTGATATGAGAGAGCGTGGTAACTGACGAATGTAACTGGTAGGACGAAGAAACTTAGCATCTGTGTACGTGTGACTAGACTAGACTCGACTGCAGCAGTAGGAAGCAGTTACGAGCTGCGAACACGCGAGTCATGTCACGAGATACTCCAGTTGTTGCCGCTATGCCAGGGGGAGAGGCAAATAAAACCAACCAGGAGCAGGGACTCGAGGCCGTGTTAATTAACCGACAACGCCATAAATCAAATCAATGCGGCGCTGAAGCGTGCGACCTGTACGCGCGCAACACTGACACATGTATCAAACATTAGTTCGTCTCACCTACACTAGGAGCACTTTAAAATTTTATTATACTTAAAATTTTCCTTGTTTTCGAAGATAATAAAAAAATTGAAATGCTACATAGAATAAATGTCAAACGTATAAAAATTACCCAACAAATATATAAAAATTCTTCTGTAAAATTAATAAATGTCCAACCAATTTCTTGCAAACTGTATTGTGCGTATGACCACACATTTTTCTTCTTAATAACCATGACTTAAAAAATTTTAATGCACACGATAATTTGTCAAATCTTAAGCTAATTTAGAAATTAGATATTACGCACCTCCATATCAATAGGGGCACTAACTCGCATAAAGTGGTCATTTTGAGTTCATTCTGTTATCTCTCTGATGGTAATACCAACACTTGCATACCGTACAGGACACCGCAGATTCAGGTGGAGGGAGGGGGGCATAGGGCCATGGTCTCTCCCGAGACTGCTACAAAAATATCAAACAAAACACATGCCAAGTAAAATATCGAAAAAATTAACTCATATTTATCTTGAGCTTTACAAAAGACAACACAAACATTTTTTGCGACAATATGGAAGAATAAGCTAATCAATGTTCCCAATTTATTTTATATTAACACAAGGGTTTTCACTTTTAAAGTATTATTAATCCCAGAAATTATTACAGTTTCTTAAAGAGCATATTATTTTTTTTTAGTTTGGTAATTCCTTTAATAGCACTATTTTACACCTTAAAATAAAAATTTTCCCCAGGGAAGGACCCTCAGATCCCCTCCCATTTGTTTTGGCTTGGAGTGTGGCTGTACCTATGTTTCAAGGCATAGCTGTTTATTGCGGGAAAACTTGACTATTTGCTGGGTTTCAACACATGTTCAGCGGAACAAGAGATTACTGGCTTTCGCTTGTACGTGGAGCTGTTGCGATATTTGACTGAGACAATAAGAATCCCGTTATTGTAATATTTTCGCGAAATACCGTCATCTCTAGACATAACCACCTCCGGGATGAACAACTGACAGGATAGCTGCATTATTTTTAAGTTTATTATTTATCATTGTCACCGTTGCGTAGTTTTCATATTATTATTATAAAAATTATACAATTATCATTATATAACAGAATTGACAACTGTTACTTATGTATATTTCTACATGTGGTGGAATTATGGTTAAAGTTTAGCTCGAGGCGTTTAGACAGTAACCCAAAAAGATATCTCAAGCGCCCAAAAATCATGAGATTTGTTCTGCTTACAGGATTGTCATACTTAACCAAGCGATACAGCAAGCCTGGTCACGTGACTGATCATGCCAACCAGCAGGTTACTTAGAGGTCATGGTACAAAAACCTCTGGTAAAAGCATAGGTTTAAAAATCTACTTTTCTCAAAGCAATTTGTAAACATAAAAAACAGCAGCATTAGACAGTAAGTTTTCCAACTTTCTGAACAAACGTTTTTCTCGAATAACGTATTTATGAAATCTCATACATTTAATTGCGGTGCAAAAATTTTTGGGTAAATATTTTGCTCATAAATTTGGCTAATATCATTACCTACGGGTTTTTTGTAGTTTTTTTTTTTTCATATTGACTTTCAATAACGTGTAGATTTAAACATTATGTTTAAAGTGTTTACTTATTTACCACACATTATTAACATAATAACCACCTGAGATAGTGCTTCAATTTCAAAAGTATAGTCCGTGTTCTGTTTTAGTGTTACTGTTGGTTTTATGATGCTAATATAAAATATAAAATTTTTAAAAGGAGTACTGGAAGGAGAAAGCGTTAAATTATTTCGTATTGAAATGTCATAGAATATTTGTCAGGTTCAGCTGTGAATACGGAAACATTCTCGGCATTGACTTTGCTCCCGTGAACTTTCCTTCCAGTCAGGTAGGACTACGGCTCGAGGAGAGAGGATACCTCCCCTTCTTACCACCCCCTCCCCTTCTCTACCTTCCTTCCTCCCCACTTAATTACGAGAGGTGTCATTAGCTGCAAGGCGGCACCCACCAAATTTCCCTTTAATCTGGTCGCTCGGAAACAGATGACTATCTCGCGCGCCGGACCCCGGCCAGAGGGGAAGGTGGAGGGGAAACATGGAGGGGGAGGTATAAGTGCGCTCCTGCTTCGTGCGAGCCGCCGAGGGAGGTGGGGAGGGAAAATGGGATCATAATTAATTTCCCACAGAGCACCATTTTTTTTTGGCGTGTATTTGTTGTGTCGTTTGAGTGACAGCAGAATGTGGCGTGGTTCGCGTCGCATGGACACGAAACTACCAACCCGTGAAGAGAACGGACAAGGGGAGGGGGCAACCACAGTAAAGAAAATGAAATAATATGTGGGCTGGTTATTACAACACTTTTTTTTTTTTGCTTTTCCATTTTTTTTTTTTATTTATTCCACCTCTTCCTTTTTCTCTCCCTATTTCTGTCGTACGGCGTATTTTTTTTTATGTTTATTATGTTTTTCGTGTACACCGCTCTTTTGTTGAAGGAAAAACACATTTAACTTTCCTGGTAGCGTTGCTGACGTGACAATGTTGCCTGCTACCAGCTCTTTTAAAATCCGTCACTTTGCGAACACGTACTTTCAAAATAGCATCACATACACACCAACCACATACAAGCCGCAGTTCCGCAAACCTATGGAAAAATACTCTGTAGTCACACGCGTAAAAACTTCTTTGAACCACCATGTTTCAATGCTTGATGTGCAGAGCTGCGCCTGTCTCAAGGTCACTGACCGTGATCACAGCAACAGACGTACATAAACGGCGTTTGTAAAAAATACGTGTAAAAATATTTTTCGCGTAAACTTCCAGTCCGTTGGTATTACATTTTCTTTTCAGAGGTCGCGGTGTCCCGAGTGGTCGGATCGCTCGGCTTCAAACCAAGGCGATCCGGGTTCGATACCCAGATTTTTCGCACGTGGGAAATGTGGCGGACTATGCCGCGGGCTGGCGGGTTTTCTCGGGGATCTCCCGTTTCCCCCGCCTCTCCCATCCGTCACTTCTCCATTGCAGGGCTTCACGTCATGTCATATATAGGCGGTTTGAGATAAAGTGAGCACTCAAACAAGCCCTTCTAAAGTTCTATTTTCAGCTAATTCGTATCATTCCGCACGTAACGGCTAACAACGGGAAATGTCTAACCTCTCCGGACACGTCACTTTATGCTTGCGCGTAAAAGATAAAATGTGCAGTCAGTATGAATCGCTACAGTCTGATTAAAAAAAATGTTTATCAGTTATATAAAATACAAATATGTCGATTTCGGTTGGTATTGATTCTGTATTGTTTAATTTAAATAGAGGAATACACGGAACTATATTACGTAATTTCGTTGCCAACCATACAAGCAGTAAGGCAACTATGGTAAATGTTGAATTATATGCAGTAACGGCTAGTGATATTTTTCAAAGGTTAAATTTTTAGTGCTCACTTTATCCCGAATGGCCTATATCAGGATATGCAGATACCTACGGGCATCCAGTAAAAAATCTACACTCGGGGTACGATACCTCACCATCAGGTACCCTCCCGTACGCTATTTATTTATTATTCAGGTGTTTCAACGTTGGAAAAATTCAGAACTAACTAGTACACATAATTCCCTGACAATACGCTTCCAGTTCGACCTGTGAGGCCGGCCTCCGTAGTGTAACATAGTCAGTTAGGTGTAGGTCTACGGTGCGAGCGATCTTGGCTTCGAATCCCAGCTCGGGCATGGATGTTATGTCGTCCCTTCACCTCACATCATCCTCATTGGTTCTTAAGAACGTTGGACCCGTAAAAATTAATTATTTTATATTTATGCCAAACACTGTTCAACTTTAACACATCACATAAGATGTTTTTCCCCAAATAAAAAATAGGTCTCATAGTTTTTGCAACTCACCTAGCAAAGACGTGAAATAGCTGTTGCGGCATAGCCAAATTAAAAAAAAAAATTATTAACTTGCATAAACAAGATCATTCATATTGATGCTAAATTATAGTAGGCAATATGGGCTTCTGCAAGACACTTTTGTAAATACAAAGGGATAAATATTTGTATTTTTTAAAAATTGGTGAAAATGAGTAAATTTTTGCATAACTTTGACGTTTGGCTACTGCTGAAATTTTCAAAACAGGATATTTATCAAGCAAGCCATGAAGTGCATCGAAACACTGACTTTCCGTTCCTGTAATTTTGAATTCATTAGTTAATTCCTTTTTTTTTTTTTTGCTACACTGTAATGGCCATTTTGAGACTTTGATGAGTGATTATGTAAAAACCATGGGGCGCAAGTTTTTTTTTTTATTTGAGGAAATGACATGTTATCTACTGTGTAAAAGTTGATCAGTGTTTGGCACCAATATAAAAAATGAAATTTTACGGGTCCAACGCCCTTAACACATCGTTGTTAATGGGCCGTCAAATCATCTCTCCTCAATCGATGAGAAGAATTCACATTGGTCCTTCGTACAATCACTAATAAATAACTAACTGTATAGCCTGTATACCTAACATCAGAAGCTTATGAGCATCATCAGAGAACAGTATTTGTATGGAGATGTAAGCTTCTGTACTTGTACATTTCAGATAAGAATGATCCTATTTTGAAACATTCTTGTGTAAACCAGTATACTCGGGATAATACATAAACGGGCTAACGAACCATTCCAGGAGTTGTCTCAGTGATTTCGGAGGACTGTGGATAGAAGCAACCCTGGAATCAACCTCACGTCGTCCCGAACATGTGTCCAGTGTTTTATCTTAGCTGTACATTACACAGTCACAGAAATCACACAAATAAATTAGTTAAACTGAAAAAAAAAATGTATATAAATGCGCCAGATTTTCTTGCATATGAAAAGAACTTCACGTATCAGTAAGTAAGGTTTGTACGTTTACAAAACAAGCATTTATAGCCTACATCTGCAGAAAATAGACCAGCAAGTCTAGTACGTTTATGAAATCTACCATTGGCTCACTAGATAAGCCTACTAGGCAGTTGTTGTAGGGTATCTGGGCTAATGCTACTAAACAGGCAACAAATTACACACGTAATCATAGTCCACAACTGTAATGACGAAGAAAAATGAGCAGATAACAGACGCCTGTCGTATCCAGAGCCTCGATTTTGTGGCGATAAGATTTTTACTCAATTGTTGTTTCAATGTCTTACGTGCACATCTGCAGCCTTGCTTCATGGTCTGTGATTGGCTGTTTACCTCTACCTTGTATTGGGGTTCCACTGGTAAATCACAGCCTTGTTACTAGAGACATGCAACATTCGCGTTATCATTTGGCAGCAGACTAAACTTCACTTTCCTATACATAACCGACTATAATCTGCGATTCAATTGGCCACGAACTTTTATGTGTTGTCATTGACGTGTGTTTGGCCTATCTACCGTGTAAACATTCTCCGCGGCAAGTCACGACAATATCTGCCAGCGGGAGACGTCGAAAAAGCTTATAGTCACTTGGAGTCTAGTCAACTATCAGAAAATAACGCGAATTTTGCATACCTTTACTTATTATGAAGTAAAGAAGTATTTTGGACAAACACAATTACAGCAAATGGTGTGTGACAGAAAACCAGAGCTAACCCACAGACAAAGTAAACAAACAAAAGGAATTTGCTTGCAACTGGCAAAAAAGATAAACATATACAATTCCACAAGGAATTCAGTCAGTGATTTATAACTAAATAAATGAATACATGTTTACCTTTGCTTACCAGTTGCAAACAAAGTCCTACTGTTTGTTTACTTGCCTGTTTGTGTGTTATCTCTGGTTTTCTGTGACACATCATTTGCTGCAATGGCGTATATCCAGAACACTTCCTTAGCTTGTAACTGGCCCCCATTGCAAGAACTGTTCAAAAATAAAACCTTATTATACGAACACAGACACGCTGCCAATAACCATGAAGCAAAACTATCGATGTGCACGTAAGCAATTGAAACAAAAAAAAGTGAAAAAATCTTTTCGCGCCTAACTCGTGACTGTAGTAATGTCTTATCAGGTAATGTTTTCTTGGTAAACAGACGTCAGTGATGTCTAGTGTGAATGTCAGTGAACCCAGGTGGCTGGGAGGCAGATAGGCCAATGTTGCTCGGAGCGGACGGCGCCGAGGCGCAAGTATTGGGAAGGTGAAGTCACGTGTTCTGTGCGTGCGCGCGCACTCGGCCAGCTAACTGACGCCAGTGTCCATTACCTTCGTGAAGAGTGACGTCACTGGCCGGCCCCAAGATCAATCTCACTTATCACGTCGCTCGTAATGAGTTCACAGCTCCTGAATAATGAGGCTTGACTTGGAGACCTCCACCTCTCTCGACATTCTCCGCTACTAATATACTGTACCTTATTTCTCCTGGGTTCCCGCATTTACAAAGTGCCTTCAACCACGCCTAAACACAGTTCGCACGCTCTCAAAACATTATCGTGATGAAGGAAAACTACTGTATATCTCCAGGGGTCAGACATCTAGCCTCCCATCAAGGCGATTCGGGTTCAGTTCCCGGCGGGGCCGGTCCGCGGAACTAATGTACGATGCCACTGATTGGCGGGTTTTCTCGGGGGTCTCCCGTTTCCCCCAGCCGCCCCTCCCCTTCCAGGCGCAGCCCTATACTCACGCCCCTTACCAACTATAAAGACCTAGATACTAAGTGCTGACCAAAATCTCTTCTCTTACTAGAGACATTCAAATTTCGCGTGATTATTTAGAGATAGGCTAGATTGCACTGGCGTACAATCACCCGAGCATACACCGTGATGGCAAGAGGTTCGTGGATAATAAAATTATTTTCAAATCAAAGCGCGAGTACTTTAAATTCGGTATTTATAGAGCCCTGGATATTATCATAGGATTAAAAATTATATAAAGTTAAGTTTTCAAATTTTATGGAATTGACTGTTTCAAACCCTATATTTTCGTAAAAGTATTTTTAATTAAGCATACTACTGCTTAGATCTGAAAAAATAGACACCCAATAATAAATAATCTGCTCGAGTGAAAATATCGTAGAATTATGAATAGAGATGATGGTTTATCGCAGGAAAACTTGACTGTTTGCTGGGATTCAACACACGTTCAGTTTACCAGAAGATTACTGGCTTTAACATGCACGTGGAGCTGTTACCCTATTTGACTGAGCCAATAAGAATCCCGCTATTGGTAGAGGCAATGATATTTGGTGAAAATAATTAAGCAATGTTTTGTTTCAGTGCCTCGATTTCACATCTGCAGCTCTGCTACGTAGGTATTGGCCGCGTCCATTTGTGTAGAGGCGTCACTCATTTGACTGTGCCAATGAGAATGACGTCACTGCGATACCACGCGTCTGCGATTTGCGGGTAGATCCCAAATATGTTGTGAGTTAAAAAAGAGCCAATCACTGACCATGAAGCAGAGCTGCAGATGTGCACGCGAGCCATTGAAACAAAATGTTGCATCATTATTTTCATAAAAAATCATTGCCTCTAGCGATATACCGTCGTCTCTAATTATGATTAGAGATGGTGAAATGTCGCGAATTCAATGACCGGCATGTTAGAATCAAATATCCTATGCATACTCAAGTCCCGACTATTTGTCCACCAGCTGCTACTCAGTTGAACAGCAGACAATGAACGAATAGACGGGGCTTGAGTATGCATAGGTAGGGCCACGATTTTGTCGCGAAAAGATTTTTGCCCCACTTTGTTTCAGTGACTCACGTGCACATAGGCAGTTCTGTTTCAAGGTTATTGGCAGCGTGTCTATGTTCGGACACGTTTCTCATTTGACTGCACCAATCAGAATAATATTATTGTGAGTCTGTACGTCTATAATTTGCCAAGGCCAGTGAGAGTAAAATCATCCAACCACAGACGATGTAGCAGAGCTGCAGTTGTGCACATGACGCATCGAAACCAAATGTTGCAAAAATCTTTTCGCCATAAAATCGTGGCTCTATGCATAGTACAGTGCGTTGTAACATGCCGGTCATTGAATTCGCGAAATTTCACCATCTCTAGTTATGATGAGTAGTTGAGATATTATCGGCGATTGTGTGTTCCAGCCGCTCGCTCGACGTGTTACTTTTCCCCAGCCTGCTGTCAGATAACGCGATATTTGCAGGTCATCTGGTGAAATATTAGTGTATGGATTTCATTATCGTGTACAGTAACGGGACGCTGAAAAATTCACGTTTGCTTTTGAGCATAAATTGGAATTCAAACAGCTACGAGTTCGCGATAGTTTTATAACTTTTTCTAGACTTACGTAACACCTCCTGGAGGTCACTCAGCCAACAATACAGAATTAATTAAACGTAATCTCTACCCTGTTGGTACCACTATGTCAGCGTGCAGCCAATGAGCAGCTGTTGTCTGCTTCAGTGAACAGATATTGTGGAGGACAGACTCCACGTCGGTGAACCCAGCAAATTTGTCCGATCTCTACACATTAAACAATACCATAGCCATCTCCAGTTGAAGGCCGCGGCATTAGATCTGGCAACACTGCCAGGAAGGGTAATTTTAACACTTCTGTTAGCTCTCCATAGACAATGGCTTTGCCTGATTCGTTATTGTGACCTACATATCGGCGAATCAGGGGAAGCCACAGCCATTGGTGGGACAAAATAAGTGTTAAAATGAGCCTTCCTGACAGGGTTGCCAGAGCTAAGGCCGCGGCCTTCTACCATAGACGCCAGACGGCTATGACATTACTTGTAAAGTCCTGAAAAGATTTTCAATTCCTGTATACTCTGTAGTTACCGTTGCAGTTGGGTCACTGTCTATTTTAAACTTGTCGTAGAGCACTGTGAACCGATAGTAAACCTGTGTAAAAACACCGACACAGCCACATAGTAATACAGACGTGAAATGGCGTGGCGGCTCGTTTGATACGGGCGAACTACACCGCTGATTGGCTGCCCGAGGTTGTTGATATCAGCCCTGCATGTTACTACAGGTTTCATATAGGACTGGCTGCCAGCTAGCAGGGCAGCCACCTTACGCTGATTGGAGGTAGGCCACGGTCGTAGAAGAACAGGTCTGGACACTCGCCTATCTACCAATGTATTTTGCTTGACCCCCTTGTTTGGCTGTAGTTCGTCAAGTTACCGCGATAATGTTGTACTTTTTGGCGCTGTAATCCGGGCGGTCGGACTCAAACTCCGCCCACTTTTTTCCATTGTTAACATTATAAAGTAAATAACGATTGCTGGAGCCATGCTTTAAAATTGTGAGCGAAGGGAGTGTTTCATAAATTGATAAAAAAAATACGTTTTGATAAAAAGTGAGAGGGAAGTGGGCGGAGTTTTAGCTCGACCGTCCTGATAGTAGCACCAAACACGCGTACATTCTCGGTAACTTGGTGAACTACAGTCAAACAACAAGGGGGTTGAGTTACCAGGCGAGTGTCCAGACTTGTTGAGGTAGGCGTATCCGCCATGTTACTGGCCAGGGAAGCCATTTTGTTGGCGTGTGACTGAGTTCGCCGTCCTACCGACTATTTCACTTCTGTATTCCTAAATATTCTGTGATTGGAGCTTAATATAATTGATACCTCCTGGAGGACGCTGGGCAAGTAATAAAAAAGCAATCAAAAGCTGGTCCAATCATGTGTTATAACTGTGTTAGTAATATCCTATGATCAGCTGTTGTCTACTTCAGTACACATATATATTCTTGGAGGCTAGCCTACATGTCTGCGAACCCACGACTTTCCCGGTGTCTAGTGATTGGAAGTTTTAACTATCACGTGTCTTGATATTATATCCGCAAATCACAGACGTGCGGTGTTGATGAACCCATATTCTGATTGACACAGACAATAAGAGACGTCACTTCACAAATACAAGCTGCCAATAACCATGAAGCAAAGCTGCAGTTGTGCGCATAAGACACTAAAACAAACTGGGGGAAAGTTCTTTTCGCGAAATGTTCGTTGCACTAATAATAAGGTGTGTTATCTAAAGACAAGTTAGAGTGAAAACATCCAATCACTGGCCACGAATCACAGCTGCAGATGTGCGAATAAGGCATAGAAACGAAATGGTACAGAGATGTTACCGCTACAAAGTATAGACACGAGGTCCTGTAATAGCGAGGAGGTTGGTAGCACAGGAAGGTGGGTTTAGTTGATGGCAGGGGCGGGCGGCCAAGTAGCACATTAGGGCCCCAGGTTGGGCGCCACTATCATCACGGCGAGGGTTTGAGTCCAGTCATGGCGCAACTATGGCGCCTCTAATTGGCGATAATGAGGGCCTGGCCGTGTGCCGGAACCCCTCATCACCAGGGCCGTATTTCCACCAGTCACTCGTGAGGAAAGAGGTCGCACATAAGCCGGTCACATCTAGTCACTAGGTTAGTCATCTTGAAGCGTTCAAATACTTACCAAACAACCCGGTAAGTCACGAAACATTGTATTGCTCTCAAGCTTTACGGTCATGATCTTTCATTTATTTCAAACCATTGCAAATAACTTAAATATTTTTTAACCAAATGCTTTGCAAAAATTTGAGACTGTGTACAGTCATACGATACACACTTTTAAATAGTGTACCGTTTGCTAGCCAAAAAAAAATTACCTTTCTTCATTTTGGCTTACTTTGACAATAAAATATGTAATATTTCAGGGGGAAAATCTAAAAATCCGTGTGGTGTATTGCAACAGAAAAATTCAGATACAAACGATGATATGTAAGTGTTAAAACTGTAAGAATGAATTTTGACATATTATGTATTAATTTGCGTTAAAAAAAAAATTTACTTTCGAAACCAATGCAAAACTAAAGAGCGAGGCCTTGTTTTTACTTTGTCAGCGATATTCATCTTTTATTCCTAAACGAGAGCAGATGTCAAAATTCTGTCTGGCTGTTTTGTTTAAAATCGCCTTCTTCATGTTGGCTGATTTTTTTTTTCCAAGGCAGTAAATGCTATGGCTTTAGCTAATTATGTAATTGACGTAATTCTGGTTAATTTACTTTTTAATCGAAACTATAAAACTTCTTGTTTTTTTTTTTTTTTTTTTTTTTTTTAATAGTAATAATGGCAAAAAGCACTTTGTACAAAGCTATCAAACAGATTTTTGACATCTGTTCTCATTTAAGTTTAAAAAAATAATTATTGTAAAACCAGTAAAAACATGAGAGCACGGCTATGACACATAACCTGGTGGCCAGGCAAACCTGGTCACGTGACTCAGCAAACCTATCCAACCCCAGCAAATCAATTAACACGCTGTCTCAACTCACGTACTCAGTTCTACATTTATAATTGACGACAATATTTTCTGAAATCACTACAAAATATAAACTTAATATTGCGCTTTGAAATTATAAAATGCTTTCGGTAGCCTATTACTCGCTAATTTTACCATACGCATAAATTTATGAGTCTGATTAAGCACATGCCTAGTATTTGGAAGAACGCGGGTTCGATCCCCGGCTCCAGTCATCGTGATCCCTGTTTTAAAGACAAACGTACAGTGTGCAAGCTTTCATTATCAGTGCTTACTTGTTACAGCATTGGCATAGAATAAATAAGTAGTACCTATACTCTGTTTTATATAAGTTTGGGTACATTTGACAGCAAATTAAGGGCAATAATTTTCAGTATTTTTGATTTGTTGCACTATGCAAGACATTTTTAGCTCTAAAATGAACCTGAGATGTCTATTTCAGCATTTGTACTGCACAGTTTGTCTTATGTAGTGACACGAATAACAAAATATTACAAATTATTGCCCATAAGTTGCTGTCAAATTTATCCAAACTTATATTAAATGGGGTATAACAGAAGCGACAAGGTAAGATTTTTCATAGTTGTTACCGTACCAGCTCTCGGGGCCTACAGGAATATAAATATGCCACGTGGATTCGAGTAATTGGTTTATATAACCACGTGTAGTGCTTGAGACACTGTAATTAGTTTGTACATTAATCACAAATTTAGGAAAGTTATACATGGCGACACGAGTCTCAACATAAAATAATAACTCTTAGAGGCGACATGAAGACGCTTTTCAATTGTTCTTATTGTAACAGCTCCCGAGGAGTACAGGAAAGTAAACAAAGACATGTGGAAATTTGGACATTGATTTAAACAACCGCTTATACTTCAAGAAATGCTGTAATATTTATGTATCTCAATTACATATTTAGAAATGGTAAATGTGACGTTACTTGAGTGTCAGTCTCCTTACAGAATATAAAATACGACCTACTAAACGTCAGTGTAGCCAAATGTATGCGAACTCTGACACCATGACAATCCAAGGAGAAAAGTAGTATGTAAAAAATCCCGTCTTGTCGCTTATGTTACTACTTTTTGCTCTGTGGCATTGGTTACTGTCGAGATTCAAGTGGCTTTAAAGGCAGTACAGAGCCAGACTATACACTCAGAGTACGTAGTATTAACATACCTGCAATATTCAAACCTGTAGAGTACACGGTTGGTACTTGTCTTCTGATTGGAGAATTACTTCCGAACCTACTGCACGTTCCTGGCAAGAATGTGTGCCTGCTTTTATCGCTCTATTGGTTCCACAGACAACAAGTACTGAGACCCGCTTACACGTTGCCTTGTAGCCCACACAAAACTGGAGAGAAGAGAGGGTGACCTGCTCTAGTAGATCTACTTACCACGCGTAAACAGGTCATGCGAGCTACAACTATTACTCCAGCATCTCGCCAGGCGTAGCTGGTGCCAGTTGGAAGTAGCGTGTTATGTACACAGCTGCAGTGATTCGTTGCAGTGGAAATGGCGCGCTGGAGTGACGCACACAGCTGGATTCACAACCACCACTTAGCGTACGTACGTGTAAAAGTAGAAACACCGAGTGTGCTTGCCGTCATGTGTGTTTCAAATAACTACAGTGTTTTCAAGGCTATGTTGGCACAAAACATTTTCGCGATATACCATCATCTCTAGTTATAGTCAGCGTGTCTTTGTGAAGTGATGTCTCTCATTTGACTTAGGCCAATCAAATTAAGTTACTACAACTTCACAAGTCTGTGATTTGCCAGTAAAACCCCAAGACACGTCACAGCTAAGACGTCCAATCACTGACTACAAGCATAGCTGCAGATGTGCACTTAAGGCATACAAACAAACTGGGCCAAAATTATCTTCGCGAAAACCTCATGGCCCTGTCATCATCTCTACAATCATTGCTAGAATCACAAGTTTTTCGCGGAAATATTTTTGCACCGCTGTGTTTCAATGCTTTACATGCAGCTTTACTTCATGGTAATTGGCAGCGTGTCTTTACTCAGACACGTCACTCATTTGACTGCACCAATCAGAATGTGGTTATTGTGACACCATATGTTTGTAATTTTCCAGTAGAAACTCAAGACTAATGAGAGTTAAACATCCAATCGTTGACCATGAAGCTATCTGCCATTGTTCACATAAGATATTGAAACAAAATTATTTTCGAAAATAGGGATATATAATTTTGCAAGTACAATGAACTGCGCGCTAGTAGCTACCGTCTTACACACACACACACACACACACACACACACACACACACACACACACACACACACACACACACACACACACATATATATATATATATATATATATATATATATATATATATATATATATATACACATCCCTTCTATTTGTACAGTGTCTGCTGTTCACGCGAGTAGCCTATCAACTATTGGTCAACGTCGGGTTTGAGTAGGTATAGGACAGTGAATTATAACATGCAGGTTATTGACCTCGTGAAACTTACCCGTTCCTAGTGTGAAGCTCCGGTAATGTGATCGTTGCAGAGTTGCCGCCCAGAGACTGCTCACACCGGCTAAACAAACTATTGTATATACATATAACCGTTGTTGCTTCAAAGATATTTAGTTTGAGGACGCTTTTAAAGGGCGTTACAGTTCGAGCTCGTTGTTTTTGTTTTACGAAACTGTACCACACGTGCCCATTGAGTCAATGTACGAAAAGAAAAAAACACTTCAAACTATGACGAAAAGGCAGTTACAACGCACATCTATTACAAAAATCATCTCACAGCCCTTCAAAATGGCTAAAAACAGCCTGTTATATCTCAAAAACAACTCAAAATTATTCGTGTGAAACTACCGTAGAAGCATGCAATGGACTTAGCTTAAAACTTTCCACCAATAAAAATATATGATCTCCACTGAAAGTGCTAGTCAGGCGAGTGATCTACGATACCACTGCACGTCATTTCAGTGTCTTGCAGTAGAGGCGATACCGCACCAGGGGGTCTATTCTGTAACTGTTTTGTGTTTACATACGTTCCTTACGTAGATACAGTCACCACGTGACTATCGTTACGAGACTAAGTCGTATTCTGTAACTCTTCATGGCGCCGTGGATGACGTTCAAACTATTCGTGAGCAACTTTAAGTAACAGCAACTAGGGAGGTGGTGTTAGCGGGATTGGATGCGTGAAATTGTAAATATGGCGACGGCATTGCGAAGTTTAGATTTCTTAGATGAACTCGAAAATAAGGAAAAGCGTCGGCAAACGCGGTTGATGAGGAGGCAAATACACGATACCCTAAATCCATTCACTAAAATGGACGAAGATCAATACAGGCGATTGTTCATATACGAAAAATAAAAACATTTCGGTATCAAAATTTACCTCTGAAACATTCCTTATTTTCCCTCATGAAATTGAACATTATTTCGTACTGCCAAAAAGTCGTTCTCTTAGAGCGAAGCTACGTAGTTTCTGCCTCCATTTCACAAAGTTGATCCATTATCCAACTTTTAACCTAAAAACACTTTCACGTTGCCGCACAGCAAGATGTAAATCATGTGGCCGCGTGTTACTACTAATGGCCAGAAATATAACATTTACGGTGCGTTTTTAATGGTTTCGGAAAGGTACCTACAATGTTGTCAAACGTATATCAAAGTTGTTAAAGAACGTTACAAAAACTATTAACAGAATACCATTGAAAGACAGTCACGCGTGACTACCTGTATCTCTGACACTATCAAGAGCTAGTGACGGATGACAGATGTTACCGAGAAGTTACAGAATAAGTTCACAGATGAGCCTGTCAGCATCGCCCTCGGCGCCGTGCCTCACTCACACTAACACACGGCCAATAGGCGGGCGCCTCAAGTCACGTGCTTTTGAGCGTCGGCAGTGGCAACACTGGGAGACAGTATCGCACGTGTATAAAGGAAACTTGCACACGGTACGCGGGTATTGTCAACTATAAACTGTAAGAGGAGACGGCTGGCAGCAGTTGATGGTCTCCCCCTCAACAAGGGCTGTAAATGGCCGACACTCGTCCGCAACCCTTCACTCGTAACCCCCTCACTATAAAACACACATATATACTACCCCCACCCCACCACTAGTTCATCTCTCGTCTCTTTACCATGCCGCATTGTTTGCCGACAAGAAGCAAACCACGTTTGTTCTGCGTGCGGGCGCATCACATCAACACACAGCTCCATCCCTTCTCGCTTCGCCGCTAATTGTCTTTTGTAATCAACCAAACTGTTCTAATTACCACTGCCGCGCGTGTTGTTATTAGCTGCGCGCCCGTCAGACACCCCCTTCCCCCTCCTCGGGCCGTACTATCACAACCCTCTCAACAATCTGACTGCACTTCAAACCTCGCCGACTGCAGTGGGGTGAGGCACTGTTACACGATATACCTACAGTATATGCCGTGACGTCACCGATGTGGATAACACGTATGAAGATACGTAAATCCTCGACTGGCGCGTGGACGGGTTTGCAGCGTGTCAGGCGTGTTCTTTTTTTAAACGCGTAACCGCTTAACTTATGCATGTCACGTTTACCTATGAAAATAACACACACTTCAAACTACGCGTCTACAGTTTTAAAAATTCATGACGCTTGCTAGAAACATGATTTTCGGGCCTCTCAAAATGGCTAAACACTGCTATTTTTAGACTGCTGTACTCCGAAAATATTACCTGAATTCGTAAAGTGCAAAGTGAGATGTATGCGTTGGCCTTGACTTCATGCTATACGAAGATAACATTTTAGGGTTATCGCTTTAAGGGGCCCGCCTCGTTGCCATAAAATCACACTGCAGCGTGTTTGAAGAAAAAGTTGTTCACCGAAACTAATACACGTGTGTTCACGCCGTTTCTCTACGAAAAGAACACACACTTCAGACGACTGCCCTTAAGTTCTTTTTTCAAGACAACACACGTATTAGAAATCCCCTTTTAAGGCACGTCAAAATGGGTCAAAACGGGGTTTTCAGGCTGCTATAACGGAAAATATACTAGCAGAATACATGTGAAACCACTTAAGGGTAGTGCATTGGACTTTAATAAAGTGATTTCGTAAATAAAACAATAGGGTCACCACTTAAAGTCCCATAGAGAAAAAGACAATAACAAAGACCTTGCATGCCAGTTTGGTGCTGTGAACAGAGACTATAATGCTTCCCGTCTACCTTACTATACTATGACTTTGGCTCTTATCTCTGTCGTTACAGGCGTCAAATGTGAAAATTTGAAACCGGCACACACTCATCTTAAACATTCTTATTCAAGTAGTAGAAAACAGAATTTTCCCTATTTACATTGGTTTAAACCGAATCATACACGGTTGAAGTGTACTACTTAGTAACTGCTATATTGTTTTTTGGGATATTTGTTAAAACGTAAATGAGAGCTGACGTCTCGAAGAGGTGTGGAACTCTTTTTAAAAATATTTTTTAACGTGATAACAGATTTTTTCATTACAAGAAATTATACAGTTTCGACTATTAAGTCAATTAACTATACCATCTTGTTAACTACAGAATTATCTGAAACCATAACATTTACTGTATTAGGAAAACATATAAAATGCGGCGAAAACCCTTCTTAAACAAAACTGCCAAACATTTTTTTGTATCTGCTCTAGTTTAGGCTTTAAAAAATAACTATCGCGAAAACAGTATAAGCAGGGCAACATGGCCTTTGAAGTTCGGCAGTGAAAATAGTAAGTTTAACCAATAGTAGTAAAGGTCGGTAATCCCACAATGCCATTCGTAATTCACTCGATAACCGCCATCTTACTTTAACCTATAAATACACACAAGGCGGCCTTTTTATTATTTTATTATTTTTATTTTAGGAAAATAACTGTAGCATAATTTGCAATGGAATTCACGTTTTTAACTGTAAATACTAGCGGGGCATTGTTTACATGTCTAGCAATAATCACTTACTCATTGTTTTATTGATTGATTTAACCATATTCATAGGTAAAAATCAGTACAACCAAAAATTACGTATTTAAAGTATGTTCCTATTGGATGAACTTAGGCAGTAACCGTATTGTGTACGCTCAGTTTTTGCAACTTTACTGCTTACTTCATTAAGGCCCCGCTACAATTGATTTAGCACAGAAATAGCACACGCACAACACAGAACAGTCGCACAGTACAGATCTGCAAACTACAATTGAAACAGCACACTCACATAAACAGCAGATGATGTTAAAACGTAAACAAGCTACACTGGTAAATAATACATGTGTGTTGGTATCCCTGATTATGAATGTTTTTATTGTTATCGCCTTTCGTATATAACTTTTTCGTTTATTTTATAATACAAAATCGAGTAAACTTATTTTTTTAAAAATTGCAGTAACTGTTATAAACCTTGAAAAAGTTTCATTTCGAACAAATGAATTTACTAATTTCGGCGCGAATTTTTACAAAGGTTAGTCAAATTAGTTTCCATTTTCATCCGTGTTCATTTTCTTTTGAACCCGGCGGTATCCACGTTCTGATTGGCTACGCACGGCGCACAGGATTATAGGATAGTACTCAACTTTCTGTGCGGCGATTCTGTGCTATTTTGCTGTGCGCGCGCTATTTGTAACTGTAGCACGTCCCACCACAAACCTTGCATTGAACTTTCTGTGCATGTGATATTCTCTGTGCTAAACCAATTGTAGGGCAACCTTTATTCTACTTCTTACTGTGTACGTTAAAAATTGTGTAAGTCATTTAAGAAAGGTGAAGCAGCGTATCTCGCGTGTTTTTTTTTTACGAAGCTGCTAAATTTAGTCTCTATACACATAATTACCTGAATAATTTACTTACATATTCTTTTGATAGAATCTTGAACGGACAATTGGCTCACGTGACACGTCCTGGAGGGTAACTGAGCTAATGATTAACAAGCAACAAACTACAAATCCAATCATCGTGCTCCACTCAAACAACAAACAAAAAATTAGCATAGGCCTATGGATGTATGTTTCAGGAAACAAATAATTGTGAAGATGACCCCCAAAAATTTTCCCAGTCATAGAAAATGTTTTTGACTACAATTTTCTCACTTATGGGGATAGCAACATGCTAGGTATTTTATTTTAAAAGCGGTGATATAGTGCACATTTAATTTATAAACACATTTTAAGTTCTGAAAATATGTATTTTAAATTTTTAGTCGTCATTATTTTTTAATTAATTTCCATATAACATATTTTACAACTATACAAAATAGGAAGTATCAAAATAACTATGGTTCTTTTTAAAGTAATTAAAAACCGGGCTCCTGGTAATGTCTTGAGGTAGGCCCTACATAAAATAATAATTTGAAATCATTTTCTCGGGTGATATTAAAGTAACCATATTTTTAATTTTGTCACAAAAAATAACAATTTCATAACCAAATATCATTTCACTCTCGGACACACTAATACGTGAAATATCTGTAATTTAAGAATCTCAAGTTGTTAAATAAAACTTTATTTTCATGAAGGCACAGCGGTACTCGCGAAAAGATTTCTGTTCCACTTTGTTCCGGTATCTTACGTACATATCTGTACTTTTTCTTCATTGCTATTGGCAGCGTGTCTTTGTGGGGGGGGGGGGCAGTTTCTAATTGGCTGTACAAATCAGGATACAGTTACTGCGATACCACACGTCTGTGAGTACAAGTAAAACGGCAATATATTTTACAGTTGTAAACAGCCAATCACTGACAATGAAACTGAGCTGCAGATGTGTACATGAGGTACTGAATCAAACACAGAAAGAATATTATGTAGGAGGTGACTACAAAATAATTTTTGCATGGTAAATACCCACAACACATTTTGTAGCTGCCACAAAATATTTTTTTCCGTGAACTGGTGCATAAGTTTTCCACTAAAAATAGGGGTTCCTTCTTATCATTAACCTACAAGATATGAAAAACCTTTTATTGAACAATTTCTGCAATGTTGATGTACGGAAAAATGAATTCATATTTTAGAAATACGGCATTGCGAGCGAACGATGTTTAGACGACGAAATCCCACAACAACACAAAGAAATAAGGAAGAGAAAATAAACGAGAATAAAGAGAAAGCTAGAATAAGTTGTTTCAACAAATATACACGACTTAGCTCTATGTATGATTTCGAATTAGGAATACTTTATGCAGTGGAAGACAAAGAATATAAGTTACATAATCAAACGTACCAAACAAAACAAGGCGCATATAAATAGCGACAGTGGTGGACTAAAACAAGGACAACACAGACGAAGAGAGGATGGATGTAATGTCAACACAGGGGAATGTATCTGGTTTGCTTGGAAGACATCATATGTGCTGTTACATGAATTGTGGTATCTGCTTTGTCTTCAGACTCACGTGCAAGCCGAGTAACTCTCTAACAGAAACAGGTACTTTGCGCGTATATACTAGAGAGTGTGTGCTTTATAGATAAACGCCGATATCATTTTGAATCTACGTTATTGAATGCCAATATGAGGAAATTACAAAACAACCGCAGATAACTATATTAGGTCTAAGACAACTTTATTAGCAAACTTGTACCCAGAATGATGCGTTTCTTTAGCGAGATCTCTTTTGTCTCAATTACATGCAAAGTACTTCAGAGTCAGCGATTGTTATTCAGAAATACGATACTCCAGGAAAAAAATTCTTGTGCAGAAAGTTGGTAAAACCTATCGTCTGATGATGCTGTTTTTGGAATTTTGCAAATGGGCTTCAAGAAACATAGGATTTTAAATTTATGCCGTTACCGCTGAACGATCTAGTCTGGCTAGGGTAACGAACTTTCAGGAAAATAATTTTGCATCAATTTGTTTCAGTGCGTTATGTTCACATCTGTAGTTCTGCTTCATAGACAGTGATAGAACGTTTTAACTCCCACGTGTCGTGAGGTTCTGCCAGCAAATGACAGACGTGTGGTGATGCTGTAACCTTATCGTGAT
This sequence comes from Medauroidea extradentata, assembly GCA_003012365.1. Taxonomy (NCBI): domain Eukaryota; kingdom Metazoa; phylum Arthropoda; class Insecta; order Phasmatodea; family Phasmatidae; genus Medauroidea; species Medauroidea extradentata. Next base: position 40,658 of record PNEQ01019324.1, read on the forward strand.
TGGCGTAGTAAGTAACTTCACATACATACTTGTCAATAATCATGAAGCATAGCTGAGGATGTGCACGTAAGGTATTGAAACAAAATAGGGCAACGTTATTTTCGCGCAAAGGTTCACGGTCGTAAGTATGGCCTTGTAAGAAGTGCTGACTTGACGGTGGACAGCATGTAAGGACGCAGGGTCAAGATACAGGCCCGCGGCCGAGGTGTTGGGGGTGAGATAGATAAAGAGGTAGGGGTTGTTGGGGTAAGCGGACACTATGTCAAAGGGGAGTGTGCCCCTGTTGCTCCAGGGGGAGGGGGATGGGGAGAAATTTGACGTCTGAAGGGTGGGATAGGAGGTTCAAACGTGACGGCGAGTGGGGCACTGCAAGGTTCATTTACCCAGCAAATCGCCCTTCAATTTGACCTCCCCTCAACACACACACACACACACACACACACTCTTGACTCAGCCGTTAAAACCATGCGCTACATTCGTCGTCGTTTTGTGTTAGTTTATATAGAATATAATGACCTGTTGTTTTTCAAAATAATTTACAACCTGGGGTGCACTTGAACGACTGGATGTTTACGTTGACATGTTCGCGCAAACATATATTACGGTTACATATGTGCGATGTTCAAATTCCGGGGAACATATCAAACTACCTGCAATAACTCTTACTCTGGATGAACAATAGTTGTGTATGCCTACTTGTTACTCTCGTCTAAGACGATGTTACTGTTTCGGATATACTTGTTTTTATTTGAAATTCGGTTATAATACTTAGACGAATTAAGGAAAATACTAATTAACTGACAGAGAGTAGCCACTTAATAGACTTTGATATGGACCACCAACAAACTAATTGAAATAATAAAATAACGTAATTCGAAAAAATGCCGATCATTTTTACTCTTGAAGCAATTGAAGAATGGAAATTTTTCTGTATGTGCACTTCGAAAATGCCGTTTGCTGCACCACAGAAGATCTTTTCAAATAAATACTTCAAATCTGGCGTTTTTTCTTGGAAGTTCTATTTGCAAACGTATGTAAAGTTTAATTTCTGTGAACAAGAAAGAGAAGAAGAAAAGTTTATTTTAACTGTGCCTTGTGGGCGGTACCTTCAATTCAGACCAAGTGGAAAATTGAGAGGAGGGTTGTTTTTATTGGCGGCTAGACCTCCAATCAGACGTCTAGGATAAAGCAGAGGAACCAATGAGCTGCGAGCTGCGGCAGGAAGGGCGGGAAGATGGACAGTTGCCCAGGTTATATCCCGGATCCTGCAGGAGCGGTAACTCGGCTATTCCAGGATGTGTCGTGGAATATAAAATATTTACATGAGCGAGCGAGTGAGGCGGGCTTGAATACCAGAAGACGTGTACTCCCGCCTACATCTAGAGTAAACATTTCTACCTCGTCCATGTCTGAGACAAAGACTAGCGTATATTCCAGTCCAGATCGTGATGATGCCGGCCACAGTTCTAAACATCACCAAAGTCAACAAACATTCTCGCTACAAAATTACGCATGCAACTGTACACAGCATAAGACGTAGGATCCCAAGATATCGGATCCTGAAATACGCTCTGTAAAAATCCTTTGTGCGCAATACGAAAATTTCGTTCATATCCATAGTTACACCGTGTTTCGGATATATTTGTGGTGAAATTTTCCAGGTATTGATGGGCAATAATTCTTATTATTTTGATATATAGGCCTATGTCACAATACAAGACTTTTTGTGGTAAACTGTACCATAGATGTCAATTTCATCATCTGTACCTTAAATTCTTGCATTGTGTCACACATCTCAAATAACACTTAATACCCATAGGTTGATAATAATGGTCTATCGTGGGAAAACTTCACTGTTTGCTGGGCATCAATGTTCTTTCAGCTTACCAGAAGATTACTGGCTTTTCCCTGTATGTACGCGGAGCTGTCACCCTATTTGACAGAGCCAATCAGAATCCCGCTATTGTAATAATGTCTAGGGATAGGAAAATTTTGTGAATTCAAAGACCTGCAGACTAGAATCCATTGTACTATGCATACTTAAGCCTCGTATATTTGTTCATTGTCTGCCGTTCCACTTAGTATAGCTGCAAGTTGACAAATAGTCGGGGCTTAAGTATGCATATGATAGTTGATTCTAACATGCAGGTCTTTGAATTCGCGAAGTTTTCCTATCACTGTTAATGTCTGTTATTGGCCTGCAGACGAAGTGTCAGACGTATATCCACCAACCATACATGCTGCGAGACACTACAGCATTTTCAAAGGTATATATTGGCACAATTTATTTTCGCGAAATACCATCATCTCTAGAGACACTGGAAAATCACGAGAATAGTTGACTGTTTGCTAGACTCCAACATGCTGTATATAACACTGAATGTTTCGTATCAACATTGGCTATGATTTACTTGTAGCATTGTTTCTCTGTACAACAGGCCCAGTTAGAACTGTACAGCTTGGACACACAGCGTGTGTGATTCGTCCCAAAACTGTTCACACGTGACACGGTAATAATATAATACAGTTTATCGGAGACTATTTAAAAAATTTTCCTGATTTTCTAGTGTCTCTAATCATCTCTAACGATTATGCTTAACTCCTTCATAAAGACGGGACAAATTCGCGGGTTCACCGACCTATAGACTAGCATCCAAGAACATCTGTGTGCTCAAGCAGACAACAGCAGCTCATTGGCTGCCCTTGACACAGTGATACCTAATAATTGGACCTGCAAATACACTGAAAAATTTTATAAGAACTCTTCGCTGTAAAATTATTTTGTAGTAACCACAAATAATTTTGTGGTGCCCACAATATTTTAGTGATGTCAACAAATTATTTTTGTGGTGGTCACAATAATCTAGTTGTGTCAACGAAATGTTTTTGTGGTGGCTACCGCATTTTTGTGGTGTCAACGAGATACTTTTGTGGTGGCCAAAATAATCTAGTTGTGGCAACAACATATATTTGTGGTGATCACAAATTAAATTTTTCAGGGCAAATTCCCACAAAATATTTTGTAGCTGCAAAAAAAAAATGTTATGTGTAGTAATGACTTTATTATAGTTTCAGCGCACTTTACGGAGCGTCAAAAAAGTTAATAGACAGTTGCGAATGTTCCACAAATGTACAATTGTTTGAATTCTAGCTCGTACCTGAAACAAAAGGCGAATATTTCAGGTCCCTACATGTTCAGATGTGTGTGTAATGTACTGCAAGGTAACTAACGAAACTCGTGTTGTCATATGTTCAAATAAATCTTTCTAAACCACAAAATCAAGAACAAATGAAGATATAGATGATACAGAAGAAATATGGGCAGGCAGCAGAGTTTCTCGGCTGTCAAGAGATTGTTATTTTTTTAATCTCAAACAAGAGCCGATGTCGCAAATTTTTTCTTTGCAGAAGATCCCACGACGTAACACCTGAAAAATTCGAGGATTATTTTGGATACAACACTCCAAATCTAAATTAGCGAATATTGACTGATTCACGCCGATAGATAGAGCAGTTTCAACAATTTGAATCAGTGGAAATAGTCATTGTTTAATTAGTGAATATTCACTGATTTCCTTTAAGAGTGCCAACATCTCACAAGTGAATCAGTGAATATTCACAGTTTTTTCCAGTTGTTAATTTTCACTTATTGAATCAGTGAAAAATTACTGGAAAATCTGTGGACATTCACTAATTAACTTGTGGAATGTTGGCACTATTTATCAGAATCAGTAAATAGTCACCGATTTCGTAGTGGTTTCTCACTGATTCAATTTGTTGAAACTGCTCCATCCATCGGCGTGAATCAGTGAATATTCACTGATTCAGAATTAGAGTGAACATACAATCCAAACAAAGTGTGTTATGTAACTTTTGTATTTGGCCTAAGATTTACTTTACTCCTCCTGGAAATATCTCAGTTAATAAAAATATATGAATTTGAAACCCAGTCATGATGTACAACTATCATAGCAAACAGTGAGAAGTAAATACCTGCTCCAATAAACTTATAGACGTCAGAACTAACGTATTTTCCCTATATCTAACCAAGCTGCCATTTTCCCGAAACCACTTAACTACGTAGGAAAACCAATTTGTAACAAAATCCCAACGCAATGTTATAAGGACGGTTATCTTAAAAGTTTTTTTTTCCCAAAGTAATTCTCGACAAAACTGTGCAAACCGTGTTTTTATTTTGTTATCTAAAGGAAAGTAAAAAAAAAGCACTGTCGTACAGTAAAGGAACGGAAACAGTGACGGTTTTCATAAGTTGATCGGCGGGTTTTCCCGGGGATCTCCCGTTTCCCCCGCCCTTTCATTCCGGCACTGCTGCATACTCACATCATGTCACCCTTCCCCAGCGCTAAAGACCTCGATGTTAAGCGCTGACTAAAACCTTTTCACTCACTCACTCACTCACGGTTTTCATAACACAGCTGAAAATTAAATAATATATTGGAACGTCTGTAATTAACGGTATTTCCTATCATTAGAGAAATGCAAACTTGGCGTTAATATTTGGTGACAGGCTAGAATTCAATAGCCTATATATACCCACCCCGAGCCCACTCTGTATTGTTGTTGGCTCCGTGTCTTCCTATCTTTGTGTGCTCATATTATCTGATTGTTAAGGACCCTTGTTTTTCGCGAAAATAATTTTGCCCCACTTTGTTTCAGTGCCTTACGTGCACATCTGCAGTTCTGCTTCGTGGTCAGTGATTGGATATTGTAACTGTCACGGACCTAGAGATTCTACCGGCAAAGCACATACGTATGTTGTTGCAGGAACTTTATCGTAATTGGCTGAGTCAAATGAGATACGCCAATTCACAAAGACACGCTGCCAATAACCATGAAGTAGGATTGAATATGGGCACGTAAGGTACCGAAACGAAGTAAGGCAACATTCTTTTCGCGAAAAATTGGGTCCCTACCGATAGTGGGTATTCTACAGCTGAACTAGCATCATTGGTAGAGATGAAGGTTTACTGCGGGGAGACTTGACTGTTTGCTGGGTTTAAACATACATTCAGCTTAACAAAAGACTACAGGCTTTCGCTTGTACATAGAACTGTTGCCCTATTTGACCGAGCCAATGAGAATCCCACTGTTGTAATATTAGAAGTCTGCAGACAGCTAAGTTGTGTCAGACGTTATCACTCAATCATACATACGAAACTACAGTGTTTTCAAGGGTATGTTGGCACGAAACTATTTCGCTATACACCATCATTGGAGACACTGGTAAATCGCGGGAAAAGTTGATTGTTTGCTAGGCTTCAACCTGCTATTTGTATCACTGAAGGTGCCGCACCTATGTTGGCAATTGTTTATATGAAGCACTGTGTCCCTCTTCAACAGACCCAATTATAACTGTACAGTTTAAACACAGAATATGTGTGATTTGCCAGAAAACTATTCACACGTGTCACGATTGAGATACTACAGTTTATTGGAGACTATGTTAAATACTTTCGCGATTTTACAGTGTCTGCAACCGTCATCTCTAATCGTTGGTTGTAAAAATCCTCCGTCTCGCCACCAGACAGCAAGACCCAGATGATCACACTGTAACTTACAGCCCTGTATGCTGTTTAAAAATAACGCGTAATTTGCAGATCTCTCCCCAATTATCTCATTCACCAGAAAACATTTTCACAGCTGACGAGTGAGTACTGGATCCTTAGTGCCGCAACTAAAACGATATTAATACCCCAGCAACACATTTGCTAGAATATTTTTATCATACCAAGAGAAACATATTTAAATTAATTTCATCATCGAATACCTTCTTATGTTAAGGAACATTTGTTTAAGCTATTTGTATATGCTCATATACACAGTGTAGGTATGTGTCATGTCAGGCAGTAATATGTACGTGCGGGATACTATAATCTCTGAACGTCAGTGTATTGTATCCAACATGTGTTTTTATACTGCGGTATATCATGCACCGGGAATGACCCTCCGATTCTTCAATATTTCGTGGCGAGAGATCATAAACTAAGTCTATGGACCATCTTGGAGGCGGGACAGATATCACCCAGTCTCCCTCATGTTGGAACCATTGCTGAGGACTACTCTTACAATAGTCGTCTCTAGTAGAGATCCGTGGTCTTCTATGTGGCAACCACGGGAAAAAAGAGACGGTTAAATTAAACTTTCAAGTTGAGCAAACGATTTTTGGAGAAAACAATGTTTCACAATATTGTTTCAATGCGTTAAGATTCCACTATACACCTGATGTTTTAAGGCCGTAATATTTGTTGTAGAGTATAAATACAAAATGATAGTTTGAAGAAGCAATGAAATGTATTTGTTCTTTAACTTTTCTGCCCTAAATTTGTTTTATGGGTTAAATGGAATTTGTAAACTGTGGTAGAAAAAAATGAATACTAATTATTTCTATTACTGTTTACAAATTGTGTTTGCTAAGTAATGCACATTTAGAGCAGACATTAAAAAGAACACATACCTTCAATTGGTTCGCCAAACTAACATTTTTTTTACACTCAAACAAATATCACGTTTTAAAACAAAGAATTTAATGTGAATAGTGGAATCTTAAGAGTGCGTGGTAGATAAATAAACGCTGAAAACATGAATTGATTTCTACACTATTTTCGAAGACAATATGGATGAAATACTCAATGACAATCCTAGATAATGATATTTGCCAACTTTATGAATAAATATTTATCCAGAATTACTCATTCGTTACGCGTGATCTCATGTGCCGCAGTTAAATGCACGAGGTTCCGGCGTCAGAGATTGTGCCTCAGAAGTTCGTAACACTGGAAACAATTTTGTTGTAAACGTTGGCTACAACTATTGTCTAGGATTGCTTTTGTTTAATTTTCGCAAATTGACTTCAAGAAACATGCAGTTATAGATTAATTGTTTTAGCATTTGATTATGTACCACGCCCTCTTAAGTGCACACCTGCAGCTGAGCTTCATAGTCAGTGATTGGTTGTTTTAACTGCCACTTGTCATGGGGTTCTACCCGCCAATCACAGACGTGTGTGGCCGCAGTAACCTTATCCTGGTTGACGCAGTCCAATAAGAAGAGACTGGAAATATTCGCCGGTTCACTGACCGGTAAGATAGCCTCCAAGATTATACTTGTATTCAAGCAGGCATTATCTGCTCACTGCGGCACTCTGAAATGTGTCTGCATTTAGTTATATTTCTATTATTGGCTCAGCCACTTCAAGAAGACGTTAAATAAGTCAACAGACAATTGCACAAGTGGCACAAGCTTACAGTTGCTGGTGCCTTAGAGAAAAGGCGAATTTTCCATATCCCTACTAATAAACAACGCCGTGACACCAAAGACTATGTGTAAGTAACCAAGAATCAGAGCCACAGATGTGGACATATGGCAATGAAACGAGTTGTTGTCACGAGTTTACACAAGAAATCAATGACTTTAGAAACTGTTATAAAATATCATTATGTCATTAAAACATCCCTTCTTATCAGTGTTGCCATATCATATGCGAGACCACAACCTGCTACTAGAGGCAGATATGCTTCTACTCCAAGCAGTAAAACCCGTCGTTACATTAACGAAAATAACGTTCTAAAAATTGTTTCTTAATATTATTTGTATTATTCCAAATTTTACTGTAAATTTACAGGAAACACTTAGATGTACATTACATACAGACGAATAGGCCTACTTGTACCTCAGTACTTAATTTGTATGTTTACATTTTTCTTCGAGTAATTTATTGCATGTGAACTCGCACAAATAGGCAACTCTTTTTGACAACTAGTTTCCAATGTGTGTATGTTTATATATATATACACACACACACACCACCCTTCGACACCATAAATATTTTACAAGTTATGTTTACTTATATATATATATATATATATATATATATATATATATGTGTGTGTGTGTGTGTGTGTATATATATATATATATATATATATATACAGTGGTATACTCTGCTCATAAACGTAAATCCACTAGTCCCCATGGGAATTTGAAAAATTTAGTCAGCTTTAGTGATCTACGACATTCTTGTCGCAGAGTCTTGACTGATGTTTTGACACTAGTTTTCTAGATTTATTTTCTGGTAAGTATATAAAATTTCGCAGGAGAGAAAAATTAACTTCGTACTGTATCACGGTTTACTAAGTACAATACAGAGCGAAGTGGTGACACGCTCGTATCTGGAAAGACCTGGGTTCGATCCCTGTTAGTTTTTACACGATTTCTTTAAATCGCTGCAGGCGAATAATTAAATGGATCCATAAAGGCCATAGCAGCCGGTTTCTCCCTTGGTTGATGTCGATGTGCCAAGATGTGCCACCACCGTTTCTATTCACTTCGCTGTCGACGAGAGGTGAGGCCTACTGGTCTTCTCAACAAAGCAAAGAGAACACCGGACATGGTTAATATTTTATCATTGTAGTTGGCGTCGACATTACTCCTAGCGGTAGGCTACTAGGCGGCTGTGTGTTCAAACATTATTATTTGAGATTAAATTAACATTTATCATCTTTCTAATGTGTTGTAGCAATATGTGTATTAGAAATATTGCTCTATAGCCACTCAAAAAAGCTTAAGAGTGAGTGGTTGATAAATAAACGCTGAAAACATCAATTGATTTCTACGGTTTTTTTCCAAGCCAATATGGATAAAATACTCAATGCCAATCCTAGATAATGGTATTTGCCAACTTTATGAGTAAATATTTATCCAGAATTACTAATCCGTTACGCGTGATCTCTTGCGCCGCAGTTAAATGCATGATGTTCCGGCGTCAGAGATTGTGCCTCAGAAGTTCGTAACACTGGAAACAATTTCGTTTAAAACGTTTGCTAAATCTATTGTCTACGATTGCTATTGTTTAATTTTCACAAATTGGCTTCAAGAAACCTACAGTTATAGATTAATGCTTTCAGCGTTGAATTATGTACCACGCCCTCTTAAGAAACGGATTTTCTATAATAATGTATGTAACAAAATATAGCAACGGAATTCGTGATACATATATATATATATATATATATATATATATATATATATATATATATAAACACGTGTTGAACTTTAAATTCCAGTCCCCACAAATAAAATTGTACAGTTACTTCTTTAATTCACATACGAATAAAATAACAGTAAATCACTGCTCGCTAATGTCGATAATTAGACAAAAGTATAAAAAAATTTCATTAAAAAAATTGACGTAGTAAAAGCAATTTGTAACAAATCTGTGCTATAGGTTTACTATTCTGCTAACTTTTAGAATTTGAAAATAATATTCGCCAAACCCCAAAAACAGAAACCCGTGGCATTAAGGAGCGTCCCCACATAAACGAGATTTGAGCAAGCGGTCGTCAGACACAGACTATGAGCGACAACTGGGCGTGGTCTCCTCTGAGAAGGCACGTTGAGGGGTGCAAACTAAGCTAGACATTGACCAGGGGGAGGAGAAGGAGTATCTGTGAGCGCAGAACAGAAAAGAGGACAGAAAATACGAAAACACACTTCGCTTTCAGTCGGTTTTCTCTCAGAAACATTATTAACATGTTTTAATGCAGACATGTATTCACAAACAATGCACGTAGGTTACTATAAGTAAATTATTTGTTTAACAGAATGATTATAAACAATCAATTTTTTTTACAATCGTATTCAATTTCCAGTAAAAACTTTTTTTTTTAGTAACAAAGACACTACTTCGCTTCAAAAAAAACTTTGCTGTCAAAAGTGCGTAATGCGCTGAGAAATTAGAATAAATAAAGTATGTTAAAACGGTGCTTCCTATTATTATTAAATAGGACGGCTCCTTAAGGGAGCTGCCTGTCACAAGTCCTGGTGGAGAAAGGATAGGAATATTAATATTCAATTATACCAGATGTGACTCAGCAACTAATGAACTTAGTCGCATTCCACAACTGACAGTTTTGTTCATCTTCGTGCGGCCCACATTTCTATAGGATAGTTTAAGCTGATTTTTCCATTACCAGGGAAAAATATGAGCATACATGTATTTTCATTCTTATAAACACCCAGTCATAGTAAACCTTCCCTACTTCCTGATACAAAGGCTTTGAACTTCAGTAGCAGAAATATGTTAAACATAAAATTGTGATCTCAAATGTGATACATTGGTCACTTGTTGTGAAAACTACACATGCATGCTCTCTGTTGGTGACCAAGTGAACTATGTACATATACCTGTAAAGTGGTTCATCACGATATTATGGGGGACTGTTAGACAATTTTAATGTATGTTCAGTTTTTGAGGCATAACATTTATTCAAATTGTATTATCAAAATTTTCCCCTTCGGCAAAGAATAGGGTATATTATTTATAAACTGCTTGACATAAATAATAATGAAATATTTCATTAATTTGCTATGCAAGGAAATTATAGGTTAACTTAAAAGAATGATTACAAGTCCAATATAAGATGGACGCATATTGTTATGAACCAAGTAACCCTGATTCTAACACAGCAACCAGTAACCAGGCCACCCGGCCAGGAATTCCAAAATATTAAACATAAGTTGCTGCAAACTGCAAGGCAGAACTCCCCACTCCAACAGCTGTACGAGTTGCCACACAGGGCGCGATAAAGAGGCGTGTCACGCTACCTACGAGGTCTGTCTGCCCCGTATCGTCGCCAGGACCACTTCACTACCAAGATGCACCACGACGTCCAGATATACGACGTGCCGATCAGCCTCGGCATCATTAACAAGGTGGGACTGTCATCAACGTAACTAAATTGAGTGGCTCATAAGTATTCATGAATGCATAATTATATATGTAACTATTCTTGCCTCCCTCCACAAAGAACATCGTAAATGTAATGAAATAGTTGTATATATTGTAAATTAAAGCCGTACCTGATATTCAAATGTGCGAGTTGCATTTATATTAAAAGAATCCCTCATTTAAACAAGTTATAATAAATACTGTGCGTTTTACGTAAATACTCTAGTGTACCAAATAACTAAAAAGGAGTCTCTTATCTAAAAACGTAACAATATACACTATTATGATCTAAAAAATTCATCACAAATATCTAATATAAGTTACTGCAGAAAATGGACAAATTAAATGTAGCATCAATATTCTCCCTCTAAGACCTCTCGCGTGACGGGGTCCTAACTTCATTTACTGAGTTGTTAGCGCTGCTTACAGTATCCGCACGTAAGTGAGACCAGGGCTGACAATAAACACATATTCAGGCAAGCATGCTACTCGCTTGTTCCAATATTCCTCAGCCGACTCATCTGACAAACGAGATTCGCTAAACGCTGATGCGGCGTCTTTTGATCTCGCAAACCAATCACGCGCCGACCCGACCCTACATTCCCCCCGACCCTTATATCTCGCCCCGTCGCGATGCTTTATCATGTTCTGTTGTGTAAAATCGTCAAACCGGGGGAGGGAAGTTGGGTATGTATAGAGTTTACTCTCACCCAGTCTGCGTGTCTGTGTGCATTTCCTGATCCCAGGAAGTAAGGGAGAATACGTGTTGACACGTCAAAGAAGGAATTGATAGAAGGGAGGGGACAAGGCAAGATTGGAGGGATATCTCCGAGTGCATGTCTGGTCCGATGATAAATTAGTATTTACAATAAACTGCTGTACCGTAAATGTGAAGTTCTTCTATCTAACTATCTCTCTCTCTCTCTCTCTCTCTCTCTCTCTCTCTGTTGCTGAAATACATATGAACACAGGGAATATAACATAAATTTAGGTCTACGGTTTTATTTATTAATATATTTACTCGCTTAACGTGCCCACGAACAGGGTAAGACCTTGACAGTGGTACACGAGGGGTAAGACCTTGACAGTGGTACACGAGGGGTAAGACCTTGACAGTGGTACACGAGGGGTGAGGTATAGGAGTCGGCCAGGTACTAGCATTCGCCTGGATTGAAATAAGAAAAACCTGGAAAATCTAAATCAGGATGGCCGGAGCCAGGAATTGAAACCGGTTCCTTCCGAACGCGAGGCAAGTGTTTTTGTGGAATTCTATGCTCGTTTGGTTTGCACTGAGTGTTCTGCTATTTCTGACTGCTGGTTTTCATATTTACACGCTCTAACGTGTTTTTTTTTATTCTAGTGGTTACTTTCCTGCCTGTTTTATATTCCCACAATAACAAGGAACTTTGTATATCCCTGCCTGTTCTTCGGCTGATATTTGATATTTTGGCGATCCCAGGATTCATCCTATCTTGTTGATAGTCTTAAGGATGATGTGTATGCCGTGCTTCTCAAGGAGGCCAGCCTGTCTTTCAATAGTAACTTTCACATAAGGCGAGACTGCAATGTTTTTAGATTGTCTGTTTCTGTTTTCCCAGGTATCATCTTGGTGCTCTGCATGAATAGCCATTGTCTTCTACAGCTGCAAGAAGGTGAATCCTGCTTCGAGACGTAGTTCTTTATATCATGTTCCTTATTGATAGTTAATGCACACACACACAGACACACACACACACATACATATATATATATATATATATATATATATATATATATATATGTTTTCATTTTTTAAAAGATGAGTGATGGTGTGTAAGTTTGTTTGCATGGTATACATCCGCTCAATTATGTTCTCTGTAGACACTAATACAATCACATGGTTGCCGCATTAAGTCCTACAGTAAAATTTGATCGGCGGCAATCATGCACGCTGGTTTAGTACTTGGCTCGTTGAGGCGATGAGGTACTTGATACACGCGTCAAGGTCACCCTTATAGTTACGTCACTTCTGAGCCTTTAACGCGCAAACCGCTCAAGGTAGACGGTGCTCTTAACGGAAATATGTTTTAAATTCTAGACATTTTTCCAAGCTACGCCAGTTAAGACCATGATCTTCCATTTATTTCAAACAATTGCAAATAACTCCTATATTTTTTAACTAAATATTTTGAAAAATATTTGAGACTGTGTAAAGTCATACGATACACAATTTTTCCAAAATATATTTTTTTTTATAATCTACCGTTTGCTAGCAAAAATAATTTTGTTTCGTGTTGACTTATTTTGACAGAAAAATTTGTGATATTTCAGGGTTAAAATCTAAAAATCCGTTTGGTGTACAGCAACAGAAAAATTCAGATACAAACGATGATATATAAGTGTTAAAACGGTAGGAATGAATTTATAATACATGTATTAATTTGAATTTTAAAAATTTTTTCGAAACAACGGCAAAACTAAAGAGCGAGGCATTAATACAGTCCCGCCATTTAATTAAAAAAAAAAGAGTTGTCGATACTGGTGTGGTATTGTTCATAAGCCTCAGTTGGGACGGTGATCTTGCAAGCTTGGAGGTTCACAGACAATATTTAGTTTCAGTGAGGTCACAAAAAGTGTAGAAGTGTGAGGGGAGATGTTTTATAAGCCGCGGGAGTGTGAGAGGAGAAGCTGCGAGGCGCGAGACTGCACCGGTGGGTTCATGTGGTTAGGAAATCACAGGCTGTGTTGCCGCACCTCTTTGTAAGGTGAGCCTCGTGCTGGTCCAGCACCACAGATGCTGGGAGTCTTCTGTGGCGGCAGGCCAGCATCCCCCGCACAAAGAGAATACGCGAGCAAGCCATGCGCCATAGACACAGAGAGTAATACCACCGTGCAGACATTGTCCCTATTGTCGACCTCCGCGCCTAGCAACCAGCCCTTGTCACTTGACGCGGGCGTCCTCAAATATCCTACCACGACTACAAGACAAACTACACACTGTCAAAACATTTTATTTATAGATAGAACCACGAGTTTGGTGGCGAAAACATTTTCGCACAGTTTGGTTCCACTACATTTATTTATTTGGTCGTTTTACGCGTCCTCGAACAGCTCAAGACATTGGTAGATATACAAGGGAGAAAGTGGTAGGGTCAGCCAGGGGCAGTTGAAGGAACCATCCCAACATTTGCCTGGAGTGATATCGGAAAACTCTAGAAAACTGAAATCAGGATGGCCGGAGTCAGGAATCGGACCCAGGTCCTACCGAATGTGAGGCGAGTGTTTTACCACTGCTCCAGCACACTCGGTTTCAATTCCTTACGCGCACGTCAGAAGCCCTGCTTCGTGGTCACTGATAACTTGATTTGAGGTTCTGCTGGCAAATCACATACGTATGGTATTACAATAACCTTACTGTGATTGGTGAAGTCAAATGAGAGACGTATCAGAGCAAAGACAAACCGCCAATAATCATGAAGCAGAACTGACAATGTGCACGAAAGTCATTGAAAAAAAATGTTGCAGAAATCTTTTTTCGGCAAATTCGTGGTTCTATTCGTAAATCATACTGAGTTTAATTTTTTTCCAACTTGCAGTACAACAATTACATTACAGAAAAAAACATATTTAAAGTGTCACAACATATTTTCATTTCAAACGTTTTCTTGTGTCCAAGATAATTGGCTGTTTACGAAGAAGCATAAAATGCATAGGTACAGTATTTTTAAAGTATTGTAAATAACTATTATTTTAGCACGTTTGTTTCAAAGCTAAAAGTGTATTTTTTTCCTAACATAACAGTCTTGTTGAAGGAGAGAGTTTGAGTGAAATATTTTCGAGCACTCGTGTTTTGATATTCTCGAACGAGAAGTCTTGCAGAAGTTCACATCTTGCGTGGTGCAATTTGTGCTAATGATAGTCTCTCAAAAAAGAAATTTCATTTGATAGTTATTAAAATCGTTACATTTAAATGAGAAAGAATGAGGAGCTGCATTTAGTAATACACAGACAGCTGTACAAGGTCATAGGAAACATTTTTAATAATTAGGGATGATGATTTACAATGGGAAATTGTTGTCTGCTTGCTAAACTTCAATGTAATGCATTAATTTCCGACTTTTTTCTTTCGTTACTGGTGAGATTCCCATTAGACTGGACCAATGATATTTAAGTTACGGACCTGTATTCTTGAATGATTTCTGCACGAGTTTGCGTCAGTGCATCATATGCATTTATGCTTAATACTCAGTGATTGGCTGATTTAACCGTACAGTTTTACAGCAAATAACAGACGTGTAATACCGCAGAAATAGGGACCCTTAATTTTCGCGAAAAGTATTTTGCCCCAGTTAGTTTCAGTGACTCACGTGCACATCTGCAGCTTTGCTTCATAATCTGTGATTGGACGTCTTAGCTCTGACGTGTCTTGGGGTTTTACTGGCAAATCACAGACTTGTGAAGTTGTAGTAACGTTATTGTGATTGGCAAAAGTCAAATGAGAGACATCACTTAACATAGACATGTTGCCAACAACCATGAAGCAAAACTACAGATGTGCAAGTAAGTCAATGAAACAAACTGGGGCAACATTCTTTTCGCGAAAAACAAGGGTCCCTACGAATCAGGCAAAGCCATTGTCTGTGGAGAGCTAATATAAGTGTTAAAATGACCCATCCTGGCAGGGTTGCCAGATCTGAGGCCGCGGCCTTCTACTAAAGACGGCTACGATAGTGTGTACCGGGCTTAAACTGTAGCAGAATTTACCTCACTTACACTAAGGTTAATTCTACTACAAGTTAGAAAAAATGAGCGTTTTCTTGTGGGAGAGTCTGGCACAGGAAAATTTCTACTGCTAGTTTCACTGCAATCGCAAGTGGACCAGAAAAATACGAGCAGTCAAATGTCTAATGTCTTTCCGCAAAGCCACGCTAGCAATAACAATGAATACGGACCTGGAATATTGGCGTTTTCTTTCGGTTGCAAGCTATAATTCAAATAACTGTAAGTTCATGTTACTCATATAATTGAAGCTTGACGTATTTGACATCTTCTGGAGAGCGTTAAGCCAACAGAAAATAAGAAACTAAATGCAGACTAAATAATGTGGCATCGCTGTGTCAGCGAGCAGTCAGTCACCAGGCAGTACACATATATTCTTAGAGGCTATCCTACAGGTCAATGAACCAGTGAACTTTTCCAGTCTCTAACAATGAAGCAAAATTACATAGGTGTACGCAAGACATGGATAAAAAAGTTGGTGCAGAATATTCGCGAAAGTCAGGGGTCCCTGTGTTGTGCTACGAGCGAAAGCCTGTGATTAGTCTGTAAACAGCTGAATCACGCCACACAACAGTCGCCCAATCATAGAAGGAGCAAGACGCTACTGATTTGGAGAATATGTTTGGCAGAAAAGATTGTCGCAATTTCCCAACTCTAAGAACGTATTGGTTTGTGTACGAAAGCCATAGCTCATGTTTTGTTGACCAAACTCGCGTTCAATAACAAAGTACAAAAATTAGAAAAAGCAATCCCAGAGGGGTTCGGTCAGTTGCTTATATTTAACAGCAAGAATTTTAAAGAGAACATTCAGTCGAATTTCGACACCACGCAGACACAAAGAAAACCAGATTCTCAATATGAAAATAAAGATGGAAGAATACAAGAAACAGTGGACAACAAACAAAATACAAGAGACAACACGGCACAAGTTCAAATCAACGACAAAAAAGTGCGACGTATCGGGAATTGCGATCTATTCCCGTCTTCAGGCTGAACACCAAGATGCGAAATTTTCCCAACTCTACTAATGTTGAATCAGTAAGGAGAGGTGACGTTGTAAAAGTTGTATTTCAACAAAAGTGTACAGTTACCCGCGTACCACAGTTACCCGCAGCGGGCTTGTGTTAACAGGCGAGGAGACGTGTTAATGTTGGCCAGGACAGTGATCTCACTACCCTCTCCAGTGTCCTCAACCCTCGTAGCCGCAGGGGTTGGCGGCTGGCTGGGCAGGATCTGAGGGGATGTTACAGCAGGCAACGGACAAGGGGGGCGAGAAATTCGATTTGGGCGACACAATTCGCAGCCCGGGGTTATTTTCCTATCGATTTCCTCGTTAAGGGCGCACACCAGCACGGACGTTACAACCCTTCCTCGTGCGAGCAACTTCCTCGTCCAGACGCGAGTAAGACGTAGTTGTATAGACTGTCCACTGTTAACTGTGCACTTCTCAAGTCCTGGTCTATTCTCAGACAAGTGCTCACTGAAAAAAAGAGTATAGTTGCAGGTACCATACTTCTGTTAAAATAGGGACAGCAAAACAGTTTAGCTGTCGGTACTACTCTGGACAGTTCCTTCAACAATCTGGCGTGTAAAAGCAACAAATCTCTTTGTTTCTTCTACACAACAAATTGTTGAAGGAACTGTCCACAGTAGTGCCGACAGCTAAACTGTTTTGTTGTCCCTATTTTAACAGAAGTATGGTACCTGCAACTATACACTTTTTTCAGTGTTTATATAAGCATAGTATACGCAAAACACTGTGTATAAATTAGATACAAAGATCTGACGCAAGAGGATTATGTCTAATGTAACAGTTACGGCTAGAGACCCGGGGGCCTATTCTATACATAATACGCAGAGTCCTAAAAAATTCGCGTTTTCTTTTGGCTCCAAGCTATAATTACAGCAACTGTAAGTTCGCGCCACTTTCGCAATTGGTCCGTGACTTATTTGACACTTGCTGTAAGTAGCTTAGCCAATAGTACAGAAGTAACTAAATACAGGCCCATATCACTGCGCCATCGAGCAGCCAGTGAGCAGATAATGTCTGCTTGAATACACACATGTTCTTGGAGGCTAGCCTACACGTCAGTCAACACGCTAATATTTCCCGTCTCTAGTAATACGAGCTATCTCTAGGCCATATATACATACACTAATTCAGTACTAGTGCTCCAATCTATTGCGGGTGCAGTACACTAATTTTCTAGGAGAGACTAGTGCATTAGAGACAAATGAAATTCATTTTATAGCTTCTAATAGGAATGCCATAAAGGAATATGAATGGCATATACATTTTTAGACGGATTTTAAGGAAAAATAATTGAAAACACGTTGTGAAAACTGAGAACATGTAATTTAGTAAGAGGCATGAAGATTTTCAGAGCGCGTCGTACAGTAATGCCCAGCATATTGAAAATACTGTAGCTATACAAAGACAGTCACAACTGACTATATGGACTCGTATCACTCTCGAAAGGGTGACGTTTTTCATCATACCAGAGGAGAAATTGCAGACTTCAGGTTAAACTGAAAGCTCGCTCCCTCGGCGTCTTCCCTTAGCATAGAATGACGCGGCTTGCAGCGGGAAACGCTTGTTGCCAAGATTTAAGATTTCCACTGTATAGAGGCCAATCGCATGTAAAGGGGTCAAATATAAATTACATCGAACAATTAGGGACCCCTATTTTCCGCGAAAAGAATTTTGCCCCAGTTTGTTTCATACCTTACGTACACATCTGCAGTTCTGCTTCATGCTTATTGGCAGCATGTCTTTGTGAAGTGCCGTATCACATTTGACTGAGCCAATTACAATAACGATCCTGCAACAACAAACGTCTGTGATTTGCTGGTAGAATCCCTAAGTCCGGGAGAGTTAAAATATCCAATCACTGACCACGAAGCAGAACTACAGATGTGAACATAAGGCACTGAAACAAAGTGGGGCAAAAATATTTTAGCGTAAAACAAGGTGTCCCTACTTTCAATAGATAGTGGCCAACGACACCACATATTGTGTTCAAGGATGTAGTCTACAGGTCAAAGAATTCAAGCCTGTTCCCAAAATTTAACGCGCATTTTACATGTATTTAGTTATGGGAGGGACGTGTGAAATTCTCGTAGTTTTCTGCCAGCAGACTCGACTCCAACCGACTGTAGGCTAGATCGACGTCACTTGTTGGTCATCTATCTATGTCACGACCTGCCGTGGAGAATGCTTCTGTCCAATAATTTAAAGTACCGGGCTAATGTCACCAACCTCTTGTATAGCGGTTACACACATAACTGTCAACTATCGTGACCAACGAACGCAAAGGTTGGACTCTCGTACATACAGGAAATTGAAGCCTAGTCTGCTGCCTACTCATAACTAGAGACCTGGGAAATTCGCGTTTTATTTTGGGTACAGGTTAGAATTCAAACAAGTGTAAGTTAGTGTCACGTTCGTAATTGGCTCATGACTAGGGACTGGAAAATTTCGCGAATTCAATTACCTGCAGGCTAGAATCCATTATACTATGCATACTCAAGCCCCGTTTATTCGTTCATTGTCTGCTGTTCCACTGAGTAGTAGCTGGTTGACGAATAATCGTGGTTTGTGTATGCATAGTAGCTACAATGGATTCTAGCCTGCAGGTCATTGAATTCGCGAAATTTTCTAGTCCCTACTCATTTGGCAACTCTTGGAGAGTCTTGAACCAATTATGAAGAAGCAACTCAATGCAGACCCAATCACGCGATATATCACTGTGTTAGCGAGTAGCCTACGCTCACTTGTTGTCTACTTAAGTACAAGTACACATATATTCTTGGACTCTAACCTACAGGTTTGTACACCCGCGATTTTTTCCGGTCTATAATCATAGCGCGAAATTTGCCGGGCCCTCATTATGGTCGTGGCAATGGACGTGGTAGTGTGAGAGATTTTGGTCAGCGCTTAAAATCGATGTCTTTAGCGCAGGTGAGGGGTGACACGAGGTGAGTGTGGAGCGGCGCCGGAATGAATGGGCGGGGGAACCGGGAGAACCCCGAGAAAACACGGCGGCCAACAGCATCGTCCGGCATGATTCCCACATGCGACTATCTGGAGAATGACTCCGCCGGGAATCGAACCCGGGTCGCCTTGGCGGAAGGCGAATGGTCTGACCGCTTGCTTCAAAATTTCTGCGACAAGATTTGAGCACATAGATGTTTCCATACTATGGGCGTACCAGTAGTTATAATTGATTGATTAGCTACGTATACTTGTGCAAAAGTTAACCTCATTGACACCTGCTTCGTGTTTATTAGCAGCGAGTTTTTATGTAGAGACGTCACTTATTTGAGTCTGACCAATCAGAACAAGGTTACTACGATACCACACGTATAGGTAGAACCTCAAAAGGCTGAGAGTTAAAAAAAAAAAGTCCAATGACTGATAGACGTGTACATAAGGCATTGAAACAAATGTGGTGCAAAAATCTTTTCGCGAAAATCAAGGGTCCCTACCTAGTGTGCACAGTCCTTTGAAGTCTAGCATGAAGATCTAATATACCGTAAAGCGGGGTTACTTTGCTTAATTTTTGGGTTACTTTTCACATCAAATTTTTGTTGTAAGTTCAGGTTTGCAGAATCGCAAATTGTTGAAGACTTCGCCATTCATAGATTCAATAATAAACAATACTTTAGAGTGGCTATTATCATATAATTCCAACATAGAACGAAATAAATCTAATGGTGCAAAGTTACCCATGGGGGTGCAAAGTATCCTCACTTTACGGTAACGCGAAATAACAGGACTTTTACCTATTACCCACCAAAATATCTGTATACTTATTTTAAGGACATCCTGTATGGAAACAACAGTTCTTTTTTTTTTTTTTTTTTCTATTCTACGCACTTTGTTTTGAAAGCAACCGGACAATTTTTCCCCTGCTACCACCTAGGGGATACATCCTACAAACACACACAAAAAGTACGCCCTGGGGAAAAGAAAACAGGATAATTAAGAGGGCAAATAAAAAATAGCGCCAAGCCACACGGGGGAATGTATTTCAAGAGGGTATCCAGCGTCGCTTCACACGCGGTGTGTGCTGACATTCACTCGCCTGGGTTATACGTGTTGTCGTCCATATCGTGCTACAGACACTGCATAAACACTCGTCCCTTGACCGGTCCTACATCGATACACCCTGCACGGTCTACTCTACACGTTGCTTCCAACATCCGCTGCGATCTCTGCGACAACCACTTACAATTCCACGCATCAAAACATTAATTATTCATTTTATCACTATATTCTTCTCAGTTTCGTACTAAGGTGGACGCCCGCCCAGACTTCCTAGGGATGTACAGAGCTACTTACCGTTAGACTTGTTAATTCGAACAACTGTTCGTGCGCTGTAAACAGTTATTTGTAATTTTACCTCACCGATGTATAAAGAGTTTTAATAAAGTAGGCGTTGCTTCTCATGGATACTTTATAAGTACAGATGATGGTTTACCACGGGAAAGCTTGAATGTTTGCTGGATTTCAAAGCACGTTCAGTATAGCATAATATTACTGGCTTTTGCTTGTACTTGGAGCTGTTACCCTGTTTGAAAGAGCCAATAAGAATCCCGCTATTGTAATATTTGATTCCTGTTATTGGTTTGCAGACAGCTACGTTGTGTCAGACGTATGTACATTACTCAATCATTTATGTTGCAATAAACTACAGCGATTTCAAGGTTATGTTGGCACAAAACATTTTCACGATATAGTTCCTATAAGTATACTGATGTTACCAGACTTCGGTAGTAACAATGCTCCACATTTGCTGTACTTATAATCTGAAGTAAATGGCCCACATTGTATAGGGCTTAAAACTTGTATTACTGTTTAGGCAGTTCTGTTCATGTGCGTGAGTAGTGTTTGTTTGGGGATAGCAGCGTTACATGAGTGTATAATAATTTTAGACTTCCAGTCATATTCAAAGCTTTATTGCTTGTGTTAAATAATGCTGGAAAATGGGTAGTTTTTCCGGTCTCTTAATTGGAAGTATGAACACCTCGGTGGAGAATCTTTAAGAAAAGTATAGGCGTGTACATTACAGCTTCATCTTTATTATTAGTACATAAAGAAATTGTTTATGTTTGCTAATACCACGTAAATTGCGAGAGTTAACACAGAATGTCCTATATATCGCCGAGGAAACAGCACGCTACTTCAGGAACTAGAGGAACGCGCGTGATGTGTTTGATTACTTACACATTCTAGGCCTCGAACACATACATACCTTCACTCACCATTAAAAGGAAAGAAATATATTATTTACATACATTACTTAACCGCGCAAGAAAATATTCAATACACACACTCTAAGAAATAGTATATTTGCCACACGGGCGTATAGGAGCGCTAAGAAAGTATGTATGGTAGAATAGTTTCCCAGACATCCATGGTAACACTCCTAAACTATTTACAAAACAGTAAAATATATAATAAAGTTACCATACTTGTATTGTAACAAGTATCCCATACTGTGGTTATGTTAATTAGCCTACTTCCTAAACATTTTACGAAGTTTTTATACAGTGCATCATTTATTAAACATATATTAGTTTTGTTTACATTTTGTTGGCAGAGCGTAAATTGAGCATTTTGATTGGAGTGGCAAGGATTACCAGGTAAGAAAGATTTTTAAAAAGGGGGTGGAAATTGAACAGCTTTTATCAAAATTATGTGTACACTTTTGCACTGATTATTTTATATCAATAGCTAAAATAAATAAACAGTGTAATGAAAAGAGCACAAGCGAAACTGTATTCCTAAGCTAAGAAAGGCAATTTTATGTTCTCTGCCGACAACATTTTGGGGCGGCGGCTGCTACCCTTTGCCACCTCCGAATTACGCCTATGGATAGGCCTATGTTTTTGAGGTGTGACAGTTCATAAAGACTGCTTTAACTACGCTGTAAGGCTTCGAAACAGTGTTTATGACACAAATGACGTCCGAACAGTGACATTTTGTACTTTTTAGAAGTGTGGTTACATTTCGTACATTGTCACGACAGACGTGTGTAGAGACATTCAAACTTCGCGTTGTTTTCTGACTGTAGACTAGACTGCTTGACGTCTTCCTGCAGCATTCAGTGCCGAGGATGACAGCGGGTGACACTTTTCACAAATTATTAAAATATCCAGTCACGTGTAAAGCAAATTACCTGACATCACAGGAGGCAGGTAACAAGTATGTAGGGTACTATATGTCAATGAAGTCAAATCTGTTCCCAAATAATGACGCGAATTTCGCATCTCTCTATGCGTGTGAAATAGTCCCGTAAAAAAAAAATTCCAACTAACTGCGCCGGATCTGCAGCACAGTAAAAAATAGTTTGGTAAATATCCTATACACGAAATGGAAGTAATTAACTTATACGAAGTATGGGGATTTTACCATACAATATTTTATCATTCTAATACAAAGTTGGCGTTTTTCCTATACGTACTACATTTTCGTATACTTTAATAGGATAAGTACCATAAATGCATGGGAAAATTCTTCCCAATGCGCAACTTTTCAGCACTGCTATATGCACGCGTGGTACATGTCCGAACGATTTCTTACAGTGAGTGTAAGAAAAGTGTCGTAAGTATGATACAATATTTCTGTTGAAATAAGAACAACAGTTCAGTTTGGTTGTCTGTACTATTTGAACTGTTCTTACAACAATCTGTACTGTAGAAGTAAACAGTACGTTCTGTGGGAGAAAGGTGTTATTGTCTCCTCCTACTTCTACAGAAAAGATTGTTGTAGGAAGAGTCCAGACAGTTCCAACAACCTAACTGTATTGTTCTCCCTATGCTAACGGAAATATTGTAGCCTACCTACAACAATACTTTTCTTTCAGTGTGAAGCTCCTGGCAATAATGTGCACGTTCATCAGGCTAAGCCAGTGGCGGATTTAGAATCATAGTTGGGGGGGGGGGTCAGTTACGTGACTTTATGGATCGTAAAAAATACCAGTCATCTCAAAAGTGTGGTTGTTCACTGTTACAGAACATTTAAAATAACATACAAACAAGTAGGACAGATCCAATGTACTTGGATCATCACAGAACAAAACTCAAGCTTCTTTCAGACGACTGGACATACTTTGGCTACATCATGTTGAACACGATTTTGGAAGGACGGGGGCTTCAGTCCGGTAATCCCCCCTCCCCCTGCCCCTTTTTAAATCCGCCACTGGGCTAAGCACTGCTGCAGTGAATGGAAGTTTGCGCAGCGCTCGAAGTTATACTGAATGAATATTGCCGCTGGAGTGCCGGAGGTAGCCATTTTCTGGTAGTAGGCCTATGTTCGATTTCGTTATATTCTTATCTGCCCACGTTTCTAAAATTATATACAGGAATATTTTACTTTTCACTATTGGCTTACTGACGATTTGAATAATGGTGAAGACAACGACTCCCGTAAATGTAAGAGATTATCCCTTATAAAGAATACCATTTGTTCACTTTGACGTCATGCTACCTTTACAAAAGTAAACGAGACGTCTGCTTGCAGCGGACTTACACATATTTATTCACTGTGGCCGCTGTGCGAGCGCTGGTTGGCAGCACTGGCACACAGTGCTTAGCCAGCTGTATGTATGTGCCCAATGTTACCGTTCTCTGTGTATTTTATCAGATATAAAAGAGGCATATGTCAGCGGCACGGATAGTAGCGGCGTGGTTAGTTGAAGAGCGACACATGATACAGGGTTGTGGGCTAGTTCAAGTGTATCGACGAATCCTTGGTGACTTATGACACCTCCCACCACAGCGTCGCGGGACTTCGTGGTCACGTCCTCCCCCCCTCCACCACAAACACTGCCCTACCATCTCTCGCCGCCACAGAGTACCACAACATACAGAAGCGAGACCGCGGCCAGGCTTGCGCCCCCCCCCCCCCCTAACCTGGACCACATCGTGGCGACTCGACGAACTGGCAACGTCGCAGGGAGTTGTCCTCGTGAGTAACCCTCGTGGCTCGAAACGGTGGAATTTGATAGGCGCGACCAAACATTTATTTAGTCTAAAGACAGTTAGTTCTGATTTTTAAAAGGATTATCGTTAGTGAACCCTGATTATCTGGAAAAATACCTTACATGTACTGTACATCTACATCTCTGTTTCGTGGTTAGTACTTGGATGTTTTTTAACTCAAGATAAAAATTCCCTGTCTTTGCAGGTTTCCCAATAGGAAATGAACATTTTCCAAAAAAAAAAAAAACAATACGTAATGTACAACTATAGTAGAAGCCCATTACAATACTCGTGTTGGGAGATATGATACACGCAGGAAAATGATTCCGCAGTATACCGGATGTGACAATTCCTTTATTTACACATTGTGGGCATAAAATCACCCCGGTATAACTAAATATTCTCTATAATTGACTTCTACTGTACTAGTAATTACAGTAAACACCTATAGTTTTATTTCTCTGACTTTTGTTTACCCAGCGTTCCTTATTATTATACTCACCATAGTAGAAATAAATGTATCAGTGGCAAGATATACTTAAAGTTGCTAGCACGTGCGAATTCCATTTTTTTTGTTACTCCTGACCAATATCGGTTTTTTTGCTATAAAACCGGAAGTAGTTTAACATTAAATAGGTTTCTACTTTAAATCTTTAATGTTCTGATGGCCCATTTATGTGAGCTAAGCAATGCTTTACCGTATTGTAAAATATTGGATTGTTGATCTACTTAAACATATTCGAGGTAGCAATGACATCTTCAACACAAACTGTTTTGTTACTAGGTACTGATCTAGATTGGTACAAAATATGCATTAAATGAAGGTTAAATTAAACACCTTTAGAAACCATAAGAACATTCAGACTGAGGTCTGTCATATACTAGTAATCACAACTCTGTGACAAGTAGAGTGGAATATTCCGACGCAAAAAAAAAAAAAGTAATTGCTGGTTCAGACTAGGCTTGTTCTTCAACTTTATTTGCGGAAAATAATGAGATTTTGTCGTAAACTCGAATTCAAATAAAGGAAATTAAGCTTAGAGCCTGCTTTGAGTATAACCGAACAAACTTACAGAAATACCTTTGGCAAGTAACGATACAACTTTAGTAACTTCCAGAATTTTCACACATTTCCCTGACTTTATCTTGACAACCATATTTCCCTGACTTTTCCAGGTTCTCCCTGTTTTCCAGGCCGCCGGACTCCCTGTCCGACCGAATGGACATGGCCGTGTTTAACATTTTCGTTGAAATTAGTAAGTGACTTGGCATATATAACACAAAGTACAAAATTAATAAAATATTTAAAACTAATATCTGGAATAAACTGACCATATATGGTGATCGAAGACGTTGCGGGCTTCACATAATTGGGAAGATTCTGTACACGTAGTTCACTAGGTCACCAACAGAGAGCAGGCATAGTCACGGCAATAATTGAACAACGGGTCAAGTACGATATTACAGTTAAAATGTTTCATGTATTCCTGTTACTCAAGTTTGAATACTTAGTATAACGAAGTACGGTATATTGTAACCAGTACGCACACTATTTTATTTATATATATATATATATATATATATATATATATATATATATATATATATATATATATAATTGTAAAACTGGGCATTACAAACAAATTGTACACAGAATCAGTGGCGTATCGTGGTCGTGTTCCAAGCATGCGGTGATAAGTAATGACTAGAGATGATGATATATCGCGGGAAAACTTGACTGTTTGCTGGATTTCAACACACGTTCAACTTGCCACAAGATTACTGGCCATAGCTTGTGTGTGACGCGCTGTTGCCCTATTTGACTGGGCCAATACAAATATTGTAATATTTGATGCCTGTTATTGGTATTCAGACAGCTAAGTTGTGTCAGAAGTATAGCAATGAATAATTTATGTTGCAAAAAACTACAGTGTTTTCAAAGGTATGTTGATCCAAACATTTTCGCGATACACCATCATCTCTAACCATCATCTCTAGTTATGACTAATCTCAACACAATGAATTGTCCGTGGGACCATTAGACATGCTGAAGCTGGTCCACTCTTCTTCCAGAAGCGTACAAGAGGCAAGGCACGTATTGGCCAGTAATACACCTCGGTCCACACAACACGTGTGTATTGGATACAACAGGTAGGGACATGAGTCTACGTACTCAAAGTGTATAGTCGGAGCTAAAATTTAGGAACCGGAAAAATTCGCGGGTTCACTGAGATATAGGATAGCCTCCAAATATCTCTGTGAACTTAAGGCCTCGCTCTCTAGTTTAGCAGTGGTTTCGAAAAGATTTTTGTAACGCAAATTAATACATATATCAAAAATGCCTTTGGCAGTTTTAACACTTATATATCAACGTTTGTATATTAATTTTTCTGTTGCAATACACCAAACTGATTTTTACATTTTTGCCCCCGAAGTAGTACACATTTTGTTGTGAAAATAAGCCAAAATTAAGCAAAATAATTTTTTGCTCGCAAACGGTACATTATTTTAAAAAAACGCTCTGGCAAAATTGTGTATCGTATGAGTGTACACTGTCTCAAATTTTTTCAAAGCATTTGGTTAAAAAAATACTTGAGTTATTTGCAATTGTTGGAAATAAACGAGAGATCATGGCCTTAGGCAGACAACAGCAATTCATCGGCGTCTGGCTAACACAGGGAAATGGGCCTGCATTTAGATGCACTGCTATTATTCGCTCAGCGACTTCAAGGAGGTGTTCACTAAATCCACGGCCAATTGTGGAAATGGCACGAACTTACAGTTGTGGAAATTCTAAGCTTGTGCCTGTAAGAAAACACGAATGTTTCAGGTCTCTACATGCCTTGGAACACGACCACCACACGCCACTGACACAGATATAAATTCTACGCAAAATACGACAAACCACAAGATAGTAACTCCACACAGTTTGCCAACCTTGGTTGTGAGACTCAGGGTTGAGGGGGAGGGGAGGTAGGGGTAGACCTCGAGAGCTTGTATATATAACTCGACGCACCTCCTGCACACCTCTGACACGCTCACAGGACGTCCGGCTCGGAAATTATTATTTTGTTTAACCAGCCGTACACGTGGCAGCCGAGGACAACCTCCCCGGGTATCGATAACAATCGATATACTGTAGTGCTTGCTTCCTCGACGTTCTCTGTGGAGCTGCGATGTGAACCTCTCGTAGATTGTCGCCAGACCATCCTTACGAGTTTGCCTCATTTTGACACTTCTCTTCTGAGAAAGATGCTATTTGCAGACTCTCTTCTCAGCAGAAAGTTACCACAAACATAAAGGCACTTTTCTTGGAAGTAAAATTGTGCTGACATTATCACAGACAAATTTGGCCAACGAACTGAAATAGATTCCAGTCGGGTCCAAAGTTTGCATGTACACGGGTATCATACTCAGTCGGGATTCAAAACTCGATTCGTTTTCAAAACAATATGGGAACGTAGTAATTGATAGATAACTTTTGAATTTGTACAGACGTCGCAAAGTACAGTTTGCCTTGCAACACACCCACTCCACGCCACTGCGTAGCTACTTACCCAAACTGAAAACTATTCAAATGATACGAATGAAATAATTTAGAGTGTAAGTAAATGTGTGAATCTACAGAATTACATCTTTGGTATGTCATGTTAAATTAATTTAAAAAAAAAATACATGTAACGTACTGAATAATATGTAAAATTAAGGTATAGTCAAGATTTTTTTCATACATTTTTTTCCCTTAAAATTACGAAGGTGTCATTCTGTAGTTTACTACATTTACTTTCACTCAAATTATTTAATTCGTAAAGTTTGAATCGTTATTACTTTCGGTAAAGCGAAAACAGACATGTCGCTACTTTGACTAATGATGTACTAATACGTAAAAGTTGGACTATGTTTGGTCAGTTATAAAATAACGAATTTTTCGATGCAGAGCAGTCTTCGAGGATTAGTGGACACTAGCTTCTATTTTACGATCGAGGCACGGAAACAAGGAAGGCGATAAGTCGAATATAACCCGTCCGTCAAACACGTCATCGCCTCTAGGCGCGAAGACTAAACTAGCCTGCAGTGTTTTCGTAGCTAGCGATTTTCAACAGGACTTCCAGCGATGACCCTGTTATTTTATCTGTGGAAAGTGTGTGGTAAAGTCCAATGCAGGTTTCTATGATTTTGTTTCCCGATTACGGTTGATACTTTCTCAGATGCACCAACGTGAAAAAGTCATTTTTAGTATTTTTGAGGAGCTTAGTAATCATGTTTTCAATTAGTGGACAGCATTTTTAACCCTTAGCATAGGCGCAACTAAGGGAGGGGGGCACTAGGGCACAGGCCCCCCCCCCAAATAAAAACCCACCAAGGTCTTAAAATTACAATTAATTTAATATTGAATAACCAGTGATGTTTAGCAATGAAAACTGCTAAAATAGCACTATTTTGCACCTTGAAATTCGGAATTTTCCCGGGGGAGGACCCCCGGACCACCCGCTTGAAGATGTGGTGGGTGATCCTTTATAATATTCGCAGGATAGCCATCCTTAACCGTCTGAAATTCATAAATTGTCACTGCGTTACTGATTACAGGTGGGGGGAGCTTGAGTATAACAGTATTCACAAAATTGTGCCCTCCCCAAATGTTCGTTCTAGTTGCGCCTATGGTCCATAGGAACACAGTTGTAAGTGTGTCTTCTTTTCGTAGATAAATGCATTGGAAACATTTTAATAGTTGGACAAGAAAATATACTTTCCGTACCACGCTACTGCACGTAAGTCAGTAAACTTGCGAAATTTTCTGGTTCATACTGATAACTGATAACGGATGTTTGCACCAATGTTTTGATAGATATAATTATTTTGGAAACGCATCATTACGCTAAACAATACAGTCTTTAAAGGCATCATAGTATTATTTGTTATGTCACGTGTTGCGCACTCATGGCAGTCAGATCGTAAATGTGTGGAACAGTTTCTAAACTATTGTGCAGCACGCAACATAACAAATAATGACTTTGGACGCACATGAATTTTTTAGCATCGTTAACAAACATTTTCGACTTAATATCCAATATATCACTACTGCACGAGGATTACCTCCTATCTTCCGCCAATTTATCTGTAAGTTATAAAATCAGCGACAATCTGTATATTGGTTCGTGTCCAATACTTTTTCTCGAATTATTTATACAAGAAAAATATCAATTCTGTTAATAGATCGAGTAAGTCGGTGTTTTCACGAGGTTACTATAGGAAAGTTTATGATGTACCAAGAACTTTTGAAGTATGCAAATAATACACTCCATACTGTTTTACATTGAACTAATACTTTATATATATATATATATATATATATATATATATATATATATATATATATATATATATACACACACATATATATATACACATATATACACACACACACATATATATATATATATATATATATATATATATATATATATATATATATATATAAAGTGAAGTATTCTTAGATTCCATTAAATTCAGTGTTCGTATAAACACTAATTAATTGCGTAATTTTTCAAATAGGTATAAAAACTTAAACAAAGTACTTTCCTTTCCTCATTAATTTTTGTTTGATGCCCGATTCTTTTCTGTTGTGTATGAGATAACTGTGCACGGAGGCCATATGCAAGGACAAATACATCTAACATTGCAGATATAATGTTAACCGATCAGTATTTTTTTTTTCACATAACATAAAACACCGACAAATTAAGCACGAATGAATATTCAAATCGATACCAAGAATAACTACAGAAAGTATTGCCAATATACACAATACAAATTAAATTTAAAAGGAAATGAAACAGACAACTTAAACAATATGCGTAAATACACTTAACCAATAGGCCTAAGTTGTGGCTGAAATCACTCACCAAGTCTTCTTTCAGTGTCTGTAATCACTTGAATCAGAAATGAATATTACCTGAAAAAAAAAAAGGAAAGCAATTGATAATCTGATTTTAAAAATCCTTAACAATATATTAAAACAAAACTTATTTTGGTAGTTACAAAATTTAACCTGGTTCAGATTAGAAATTACGTCGTATTTTAATGTAACGTAAACTCGCATTACTTTTTCCCAATCGATGCAAGCGTGCATTCATACATTCTACATACCCACGTGTACATGTGTATATGAACTTTAGTGACACATTTCGTAGGATGATAAAGTGATAAAAATTGGGTGGAAGCTTTTAAAGACATTTTTTTTGTAAACAAACTAATACGGCCAATATGAACCTTTGAAAATTAAGAAATTTAGTTAGTAATTTACAGATTGCCTTTTGTTATGTCACGTGTACAGAAACAATTAATACATTGCACAATTTAACACTTTAAATATATTTGCAAGTTAAATGAACACATATAAACTATCAAACATCATTAAAAACTGTTACGATTAATGAAGCTTATGTTCCCACAGTAAAGAGTAATGTTTTGTTACAGCAAGTATCAAAGAATACAAGTAAATTATTGCCTTTAAATTTTTCAAAACTTTTACTCTCTAATACCCTTTTTAAGGTAAACTTAAAAATTACTATTTTAAAAGATATTTAATCATTTTCCATTTAAAAAAAATTGACGTGGAATTCTGTTTATGTATAGGCCTACGTGTTTTTTAAATGATCCACTGTAAATTAATTTCTTTTTTATATTCACTCACTTTGAAACTTCATGGCTATATGCCTAGTAGACATGGCCCTTAACGATATATTTAAAAAAAATTCTGTAACTTTTTGTGGTCTTAACAATAAATAATCAACGCTGCAACCGTTCCGGCTTACCTGTTATAATTTGCTGTTCGCTGGTTGTTCACATCAACTTTTAATAATGAGCTTAGCCTACACTGCAACACTTCTTGTCGACTGCACCGCATTCTCTCGCCATAGAGTCGTGTTTCAGCGAGTGTATATAGAGTCAAGTTTCAGTCGAAATTATTCATACCACTCCCGGTTTAATCCGGATTGAAATTTTACTCTGTATTTAAATATTTCGTACTCGTTCCCCACTAGTTTCATTTGCATCATTATCTTGAATGGAAAACGGGGAAGGCTACATTTTATGCAATGAATTATAAAATAATATTTTATATTTCGGTAACCTAAAATTGTATATTCAATAGCTAAAAAAACTTGTTAAGTGAGAAAAATGTAGTTTTACATAACATTTAATTCCTCTGCGAAATAGCGGTGATTAGATCACGCTTTAGATTATTAGCATCACCATGTTCAATTGTATTTTTAACGTAATGAGTGCAATTACTTTTATGATTATATACGATCATCAATCCATATCTGTCCTACATGTGCTTTATTTAAATGTATGGATCAAACAATAAGTTGTATAATTGTTACAAAGAAATTATTTTTAATACGGTCAGTACTATCTCGGAAGAAAATTTACTTGAAAACTGTCAGAAGCATTTATTACAGAAACTTGTCTGACAAATATTTGAGCATACGGTAACAACATTTTGGAACCTGTAAGAAAGTATATTTGAGAGAATTCGTTACATTATTATAAAACATACAGCGTATTTGACAATTTTTAAAGTGTAATTACTAATTCTTATATAGTCTGCGTGTACAATTGGACGATGTTAAGCAATAGGGAACCAATACACAGTACACAGTTTGCTGAAAATGAAATATTTAAGGTCAAAGTTCACTGTGCGTATAAACTTTGTATAATCAGCTTTTTGTAGTCACTATATTAATCCACAAATATTATATTATGTAATAATACCTGTTATTTTCTGGCATATATTATGGACATGCTCTTACTTTGTATGACTTATATATATATATATATATATATATATATATATATATATACATACACACATATATGTATGGAGTGTTTGTTCCCTTCTGCTCGACCCCACTCATTAAGAGTAGGACGGGCACATTTCAGTAGCCACTCGTGACCCGCCGTCATTTAAGGTCGTGACTTAAGACTTTAGCGACTATGACTTACATTTAATTACTCCAAGATAGATTTCCTCTAGCTTGAGGATGTGATAATTTACTTATATTAATATTAAACTAAATATTATGTGTTTGTGTAATGTTTCGTAACGAACTAGTCTAACGGTAAATCACATTAGCATAAACGTCCTGAGAGAACGCGTTATAAATTTAACAAGTGAAAAACACATATAGTCCATTCTCGATAAAGTGAGCACTCAGTGTCCATTACATTGAAAACTGTGGGCTTAATGAGACGTTTTAACTTGAAATTACTTTCTCTAATTCACTGCCAACTTCGCTGGGAATAAACAAACCATTTAAGCTAATTTTTATACATCAAGGCTGTGGATTATATTAAAGATGGGTTTCAAAAGTGCTCAATTGACTGCGAACCTACTTTATAATCAGCGGATATTCACTTAATTGGAGTATATTGTACGTTTATAAGATCCTTACAGCACACACACTTGGTACTGTTACATCGTCCATTTCATGTTACTTCAAGAACAGAATAAAATATAGGCCGTTCAAAACAAACTGAGCGCCATTTACCGTTTCCTGTGAACCATTATGCCGCCATTTTTACTATTATAAATATAAAAACTTCCGTGTAACTAAAAACTAGTGCAAATATTTCACAACTCTCAAGACTTTACTTCCATAGCCCCAATAAATACATTTTTGTTTATTATAAGTGTTGGTAAGTGGTCAAAGTTAAAGTTAACCGCCTATAGAAGGTTCGCTGACGGTAAAGCGGAGACCAGCAAACCTCTTTACTTTTATTTGGCCACATGACTATTCTTCTTCTTCTTCTTCTTCTTCGAGAGAGAGAGAGAGAGAGAGGGAGAGAGAGAGAGAGAGAGAGAGCGTGAAGAAATGTTTGCTATATTTCCGCGTAGTATTTAAATGTTCGATGTTTTGTTGCGTTATCTATTAGTTTCCACATGACTGGCCTAAGAGAGTTTCACTACTTTGATACGGAAGATTTGTTATTCGCAAGCAAACATTTAAACCGTCACAGATAATCGTTGATCTACAATGTAGCCTAAACCGTAACTTGCTGCACTATTTTAGGGAATACTTTGCCACCAAAGATTTTCACACCTGTCTAAGCAGCGTATACATATCACCACTGACTTCTCAATTCATCTCAGAACAGGATATGTTATATTGAGTTTTCTATACCCAGAAAACTTTAAGACAATATCTAATGCAGTATATATGTACATTCTCAAAATACACTAAAAAACACAAGGTCTTAAAATATTTTATCCACATTGTTAATTCCTGTGGTAATACTCTCGTCTGCTTACTGCAGGAAATGGTTCTTGTCCGGCAGCGACAAGTTGAAAAATGGCTGAACCTTGCCGAATATAATCTAACATGTAAATCCTAGAGTCAGTGATTTTTGGTGAAAATAATTGTGCACTGACTAGTTTATATTTCCTTACGTGCCCACCTGTATCTATACTTCATGCTTGGTGATTGGGTGTTTTTACTCTTAGCGTCTAATAGTTAGAGAAGATAGTTTATCGCGGTAAAACTTGACTGTTTGCTGTGTTTCAACGTACGTTCAGCTTACCACAATATTACTGGCTTTCGCTTGTACGTGGAGTTGTTACCCTATTTGACTGAACCAGTAAGAATTCCGCTATTGTAATATTTGATGCCTGTTATTGGTCTGCAGACAGCTACGTTGTGCCAGACATATAACATTCAATCATATGTGTTGCAATTAACTGCAGTGTTTTCAAGGATATGTGAGTTCAAAACACTTTCGCGATATACCATAATCTATAATAGGGACCCCTGTTTTTCGCGAAAAGAGTTTTACTCACTTTGTTTCAATACTTTACGTACACGTCTGCAGTTCTGCTTCATGGTCATTGGCAGCGTGTCTGTGTGAAGAGCCGAGCCAATTACAATGACATTCCTGTAACACTACACATCTGTGATTTGCCGGTAGAATACCAAGGCTCGTGAGAGTTAAAATATCCAATCACTGACCACGAAACATAACTACAGGTGTGTACGTAAGGCACCGGAACAAAGTGGGGCAAAATTATTTTCGCGAAAACCAGAGGTCCCTAGTCATAATGGTTCTTCCGGCAGATCACAGACGTGTAGTGTCGCAGTCACTTAATTCTCACTGGCTCAGTCAAATTAACGACGTCTCTGCGCACAGCCACTGCCAATAACCATGAAGCAAAGGGGCATATGTGCACGTCAGGCACTGAAGCAATTTGTTGGAGAATTATTTTTACCGAAATTCAGTGGCTCTATATCCTTTTATCCGTGCGTCTCCCTGCCTCATGGTTATTAGCAGAGTGGCTTTTGGTAGAAACGTCACTCATTTTACTGATTCAACCAGAGTGAGAGAGAGTGAGTGGTCAGCGCTTAACATTGAGATCTTCAGCGCTGGTGAGGTGTGACATTAGGTGAGTATGGAGCAGCGCTGGAATGAAAGGGCGGGGGAAACGGGAGATCCCAGAGAAAACCCGCCGACCAACGGCATCGTCCAGCACGATTTCCACATGCGAAAATCCCCGCCGGGAATCGAACCCGGATCGCCTTGGTGGGAGGCGAGAGGTCTGACCCCTCGGCCACCGCGGTCCCGAGTCAATCAGAACAATGTTACTGCGACACTTCACGTCTGTGATTAATGAGTAGAACTCCAATACACTGAGAGTTTAAATCATCCAATCATTGACCACGAGGCAGAGCTGTAGATGAGCACGTAAGGCATAAAAACAAATGGTTTAAAAAAATTTTTTTTTCACGAAAATCAGGGTCCCTAAGTATTAAATTAACACTTAAACGACCGTGACATGTTTTATTATATTACAACTAACTTCAATATTCCCCTTTGAAATATAAGTTTTACTTAATGATGTTACACAGTTTGTTACGCCCGGAGTAGCCAATAGCGAAGCAGAACAGAAGTGACGTCCTTGGAAACCACTTATGAAACGTGTTCAGAGTGAAAGAGATGCCGCCCAGACCTGAGCAAATTTGCTTGATCGTGTAACCTTCACTTCAAATGAACATGTTCGAAGTGAACCAGGTGTAACTGCCATGTAACCACTTGCTGAATATCTTGACATATATGTTTCTTTATACGAGGCCTGACACCTGAGAACAGTTGTCGAGTGATATAATCCTCTACATCGGGGAAAAAATATTAAAGTATTACTATCCTACCAATGGTGGTTACCTTCAGGGTATTTCCACTGCTGCAATGATCTCACAATCAAACGTTAATACCCAAAACATGCTACCGTTTAACATTCTCCAGGCGTTAAAGAAAAGTCGCGAGATTAGTCTGGACAGGGTTAAATTTCATCTTGAGGTATTCAAAGGGTAAGCCAAGTAAAGTGTACAAGCATTCTAAAAGTCACCAGAGATTTGCGGCTAAGCATGGTTGTGTTTCAAGGCAAGCGTTATTTGACCCGACGATACTATAATTAATTATTTATTTATAAACTGTGTTAAGAAAGTAGTGTTATGATTACTAAGAACCTCGCCTGGAGGGCGGGCTAGCGACGACGACAGTGCAATCAGGTCAGTAGTTGCAGAATACAAGGGCCTCAGCGATTCTCCCCACCTGCACTGAAGTGTGGTAATATAACACAAAGTATCGGAGGAATCATGGTCTGTCTCCTTCAAGCCTTCCAGCCGTCACCACCTCGCCAGGATGGTCCTGGGTCGAGACCCACGACGTGCCGCCGCTCGTCGATAGCCGACACAATCATCATCCTCCGGCATCATGCTAACGGTAAGGTCTAAGGTGTTCAAAGGGTCACCCATCATAGAGTAAAACAAATAATTATTTAAACAGTCGCTCCCCTCCAATCTGAATTTATGTAGTACGACCGTGTAGTATTTTGTAACTAACTTATGTAGAGTAAAACCACATAATTAGATTAAAATTATTTCATTTAACCTTAACCCTCATCCTTAACTTAACCACATAACTAGTTTCAGTATAAAGTGCCCTCCTCTGGCTACAGCCACCCAACCACTGTAAATAATGTGTAAAACCTACTATAATAACCGTTTTACAACAGTAGGCATGGTAAAATGGTTTCCTATACATCAAAGGTAGCGATCCTCTATATAATTAGGAAACAGCCTTATGCATACACTTCTCAAGTATGTATCTTTACAAACTGAAGTAACTGCAAGTATTCCATAATGTGTGGCGTATTGTGGTCATGTGCCAAGACATGCGGTGATAGTAGAGGCATGATTATAAGGGCCATGAACTTTTCGTGAAAAGAAATTCGCCCCAGTTTGTTTAAGTGCCTTACGTACACATCTGCAGTTCTGCTTAATGCTCAGTGATTGGCTGCTGTAACGTTTTGCTGGAGATATCAGACGTATGATACCGCAGTACACTCTTAATTTGAATTAGTGAATATTCACTGATTCACGCCGATGGATGGAGCAGTTTCAACAAATCGAATCAGTGAGAAACTACTGTGAAATCGGCGACTATTCACTGATTCCGACAAAGAGTGCCAACTTTCCACAAGTTAATTAGTGAATTTCCACAGATTTTCCAGTGATTTTTCACTGATTCAATAAGTGAAAACTGTTCTTTGAAAACAACTGAAAAAAAAAACTGTGTATATTTACTGATTCATTTGTGAGATGTTGACACTCTTAAAGGAAATCAGGGAATATCCACTAATTAAACAGTGACTATTTCCACTAATTCAAATTGTTGAAACTGCTCCATCCATCGGCGTGAATCATTGAATATTCACTAATTCAGATTTAGAGTGTAACTGAGAGCAGCCAAATGAGAACCATCTATCCACAAAGACAAGCTACCAATTACAATGAAGGTGTACATAAGGCATGAGAACAAGTTGCTGCAGAATTATTTTCGCGAAAATCAGGGGTCAGTAACGATACGCCATTGATGTGATGTGTTATTTATTTACGTTGCTATTTAGTAAGTATTTTTTTACAGTGGTAACCCAGATCACGTGCCATTGTACGTCTGCAAGAATCAACCAATAACAATATTACTGAAGTCGTGTTACTGGAGAATTCCTTCCTCCAATCTTCAACGCTATTGGCTGGAGAGCATCTACTAGTCTAATGGTCCCACAGACAATTCAGAATGTTGTATCTCTAAGGATCCCTATTTTTCGCGAAAAGAATTTCGCCCTACTTTGTTTCAGTGCCTTACGTGCAGGTCTGCAGTTGTGCTTCATGGTTATTGGCAGCGTGTCTATGTGAAGAGCCGTTATCTCATTCGACTGAGCCAATTACAATGAAGTTCTTGCAACAACACACGTCTGTGATTTGCCGGTAGAATCTCTAGGTCCGTGATAGTTAAAATATCCAATCACTGACCACGAAGCAGAACTGCAGATGTGAACATAAGACACTGAAACAAAGTGGGGCAAAATTATTTACGCGAAAATCAGGAGTCCCTACAGTACGTATCAGTCTCTGCTTAGTACCGCTTCCTATGGGACATGACCTCAGGTCGCAGCTGCCACAGATGAATCTGAATCAGCCCGTGGTTTTTACTGGTTGAGAGTAAAGTTTGATGCGCGCTTCAAGGTCGCCCTTATAGTTTCGTCAATTGTGAGCCTCTAACGGCCCCTAAAAAGTATTTGATCATGAATAATTTTGCCAAGGGACAATCCCGCCGCTAGATGCGCTGCTGTACGTTTGGACTCCGACATATGCTGGCGTTTAAGAGGAGTCCTCGACTGCCGCATGGACGGCGTTGCAACGTGTCACGCGCATATATTTTTACGCGAAACCGCTTAACTTATTCATATTATGTTTACCTACGAAAAGAACACACACTTGAAATTATGCTTCTATTTTTCCAAAAATGCAGCACGCTTGTTAGAAACATGATATTCGGGCCTCTCAAAATGGCTAAAAACGTGTATTTTAGACTGTTGTAACTCCGAAAATATTACCTGAATTCGTAAAGTGCAAAACGGGAAGCATGCGTTGGTCTTTACTTCAAACTATTCAAAAATAAAATATTGGGGCCACCGCTTAGTGTCCCATAGTAAAAAGACTACAACGGAAACCTTGCACGCCAGTTTGGCGCGATGCTAATAGAGGCGATATGCTTCTCGTCAAGCGTGGGGCACTGGCTCTTATCGCTACGCTGGTCCCGCGCGTCAAAGGTGGAAATTTGACACCGCGAAGGACTCCCCTTAATGGTGAGAACTTCGGGTGTAGATCCGAACGTTGCCGAAGAACGAAGTGCTCTCCACAAAGTAAAGACCCCACATCAACATCAATGCAGCTATCGGTTTAAATAGTCCTTTGACAAACTAATAACATTGAGCTACTGAACCTGTAGTAGAATTAACCTTAGAGTGTGCCAATAGCATGGTATTGAGTTGGAACTTTGAGACTTTAGGCCATGATCCATCATTTATATTGCTTTTACCGTAACTGTTTTTTCATTCCTAAACGAGAGCAGTTATCGAAAAATTGTTGCACGGTTTTGTTCAAAATTGTTTTAAGTATATAGTATAATTTTTTCGAGACCAAAAGTTGTATAAATTTTCGTTAATTAGTTAATTAAAGAGAATTGCATTAATTACATAATTAAGTGAAACAATTGTGTATTTTGTCTAAAAAAATTAGTTAACTTTTGACATTTTCTCTCGTTTCGGATTTAAAAATAATAATTGTCTTTAAAGCAGTAGAAATTATGGAGCATGGCCTTAAGGGTGTTCAAGTGCGGTGAAGTCATTATTTTATATATTTATATGAAATATTGTTAGTTTTGTAGACGATAGTTGTGAGTACAGTTTCCTCTTACAAAACAATTTTAACTGGCGTAGTTTTCTCATAACGGTGCGTCAAAGTCATGTTCTGCTGCCATGCAAATAGTGAAACCCAATTGACTTACGTGCGTGAAATAATTCACAGTGAAATAACATACTATGGGCTACGTAACAAAATATTTGGAAAAAAAAAAAAAAAAATCCCGCGAACTGTTTTTGTATTTTTAAAAAAAATTCTAATTTTGAAACTTTTTTCCTGAACTTTTGTGATTTTTTTTAAAACTCAAAATATTACGTTGTGTTTTTTTTAATGTTTTATTGCATACCTAATGGGATTATTTTGTTTAAGTAGGTTAGTTCGTTTCCATTATTTACATGGCAGCGTAACAAAAAAATTTGGCTTTGAAACACCGTTATAAAATTAATATGAGAGCTAAAATTGTTTCGTAAGAGTAAAGTGTACTCAAAAGTATCGTCTACAAAACTAACAATGTGTTATAAAAATATAAAATTATGATTTTATCGCACTTGAACGCCCTTAAGGAGCATGCCTACTTAGCAGAGACATAAACCTACTCTTGGAACGACAGCAGGGCGTGTTCTCGTCTGAGCAGACACTCACAGGGGTAGAAACCAAGGTAGACATTGACTAGACTAGAGTATCTGTGAGTGTAGAAGAGAAAAAAAGCGACAGAAAACACGTTTCGCTTTTAGCCGTTTTTCTCACAGGAAAATAAGTTACTAAGTGGTTTTAATGCAGATCTATATTTACAACGGACGCATGCAGGTTACTATAGTTAATTTTTTTGTTTAAAAGAAGAACATGTTTTACAAAAAATGACGCTATATTACAATATTTCGGTGACATTTCAATTTTTTTAATAATCATACTAATATTCCAGTATCAAAACTTCGACTATAGTAACAGAGACACCGCTTTTGTCTTTGCTTCAAAAAAGTTGTATTGTCTTATGTATATTATTATTTGAGAAATAAAAATAAACAAAACACACGGGAATGGTACTAATTTATTAACTAGGAACGCTCCTTAGAAACGTGTTTCTCCCGACGATTATGTAGGTTGAGACACATAAACACTGCCGCCTTCGCCAGAAAATTCAGAATGATTCATAAGTCCCTATACATTGTCAAATAAGTACATACAGTAAAACACTCTTGAGAAAGCGGTTCCTAGTTAAGACATTTTCGATGTTAATACGTTTGAATAGCTTTCGCCGCGTTTATAAGTACAATAGAAATTTGTCCCTTTTAGGAAGAATTCCTGGCTAAAGAAGTTTAAAATTTTCAGTCAATTCAGCAAATGCGTCCCAGTGATGTGAATCTTTTCAGTTCAATAAGATGTCATCTATCACCTCGGCACATTTGTATTACCTGTACAGGAAATACGTACACTTTTATTTATTTAATCATCCTTTATGTACAGTTCTGGAAGTATTCATATTTCTCGTACTACCTTGAGTGCACTTTTCTTGCTCGTCCTCCCCCCTTCCCCCACGGTTTGAGAACACATTTTAAGACGGCGCTGTATTATTGATGAGGAAAGTTAGCAACACCGCACCGCAGCACGTTCCACCAACATCGCGCGCTGAAATATTCTTGTCGCCATCCCCCCGCGTTGCCAAACTTCCCTCGCCAGCTAAACCAGCCACGCCGCAGTTTCGTTTCGTTATTTCCGCTTCTTGCGAACTTCCGGACCTCCTGCCGCGGAACTTCTTCATTTGTTACCAACACTGTCTGTACGCCAAGAGAACAACTGACGACCCAGGGTCACGCAAGTTTGCCAACCTACCGGCAAGAAAATATCCGCGCCCTATAGAACAAATTTCCTCTTTCCTGTCGATTTGCATAGCATTTCATGATATTACTTGCCGAACGCAAGAACTTTTTCGAATGCGAAGTGACTGAAACACGCAAACATAAATACAAATGTTATGCAGTTAATTTGTTTTACGATAACAGTGAAAGTCGGTTGTAAAATGTTAATGAGAGGAAAATCCAAAGACTCACACTTTTATGGTAAAATGAGTAATGATCCATGTATTCTGAGTTCATGAACCTACCTAGTAAATTGTCAGAGGACAAATATGTTCATGACAGCACATCAATATTATATAAATAGTACTGTATAAACTGACATCATACAGGGAAATAAACAGAAGTAGAAACACATTTCAGGTAAAATTAGGATCGTTGGAAAATTTAAAAAACTCCGTTCTGTTGAATGTAAAATGGCAAGAGAAATCAAAGGCAGAATCACTAAATTATATATTGGTGGAGGGAGGGGGGGGGGGGAGTTTTCTCCAACGACAAGTGAAGACGTAAATGCGGTGAGCGAGCAATCAACTATATTAGTAGGCTACCTTGTAACTACATGAGACAACTTAACTAGTTTCAAAAAACGAGAATGTGAGAATGTAGAGTCTACGTGTGACAGTGGAAGCAGGACTAAGTACACTACAAAGACCGAGCTATTTAGAGAGGAGTCTTACTAAGAGTGTCAACTTTAATACTAGATTATCTCCACTTTGAAATACTTGGAGGGAGACATACACGCTTTCTACAACTAAGCTTTTCTAACACGTCCAAACTTAGCATTACAAGCAGCTACAAACAAACTACTCCTTGTGTACGTTGGAGAACATTGTTCATAAATAAAGTCACTTATTGTTCCTGAAAATAATTTTACACCAAATTATTCTAATATCTCTGCACCTCTGCTTCATATTGACCGAATAACTTATTTGTCACTCACTGTTAAAAAAAAATTCCGTGAAATTACGGAAACGTACAGGAAAAAATTATCTAGAAATCTTCGTAAAATAACGGACACTCAGTTTTGCTTGGTTACAAAATCCTCCGTAAAATTATGGACAATCCGTTTTCCAATATTGAATTTTTTTTTCTGACACTTCATTTTCCAGAAATACGAATTACTCTTATTTGCTATATTTCGAGATCTTGACGTACCGTTTAGTAACCAGAAAAATTTCTCGAATTTGCCAGGATTCGAATCTATGACCTTATGATATATAGCCAGAAACTCTAACCATTGCACCACAGTAGCAACGTATTCAGCAAACGAGTTTCATGCAATGGTAAGATCCCAACTTTATAAGAGACAACTTTTGTTTTTGACATCCTGATTTTACAAAACTTTTATTAGTATCATTACGAGAAAAAAGATTTTACTCGATAGAAATAAATAACTTTAAAGGTGCATACCTGCTGGCGCGAAACACAGAGAAGAGACTATTGTCTTACCTTGTCACTTCTTCTCTTCGTTTCGCTCCAGTGCGCATACACATTAACTCTAGGAGTCTTTGTAATCATTAATACCAGCATTTTTTTTTTTAGAAAAACAAAAAATATTTGCTCTAAAATTGTAGAAATCATATTTCCATGAATTTATGGAAAGTTGCTGTCAAACATACGTAAACTGGCAATACGGACGAACTTCCGTAAACAAAAATTTACGGAAGTAGCTTCCGTATAGTTACAGTACTTTTCTGTAAATATGTCCGTGAATTTATGGAAATTTTTAACAGTGTACACGGCTGTGATACCTGGTAGAACCGCAAGTCTCTGAGAGTTGAAACCATCGACAGTCATTAGGCGCTTATTAAAAGTCACTCGCTGGAGTAGGGTAGCTTATCTCAGTCATGTGACCTGGCTTTATCGATTATAGGAGGCTCGCCATAAAGTGCGCTTTTATTATATTTGTAGCTTTAGAAGTTAACATTTAATTTCCTTACAATCTTTACATTTTGATTGTTACTTACAGTTTGTTTTGTTTATACTTAAAAGCAGCAGGAAAGTATACATTATCTGCAAGGGAAAAGTTTCAAAAGTGCTCATTTTATCCTGAACCATCTATAGCAGGATTTAATAAACGCTCGCAATGCCATTCATGCATGGTTTTAAAATGGCGGGATACCAAAAAACCTACATATTTACTACGTGATAAATATTCTGTTAAAACCTACGTCCGCAGTGCATTCTTTACTGTAACTTAATTTATATTTAAGTATTATGTTATTTTTAGTAGTTGATCGAGAAACCACCAGTTGACATTTCAAACCCGGGTAAATTCCACCCGGATTAAATTTATAAAACCATGAACTTGAAATTATGGCTGATATACTCTACCTTCGTGAGATTACATAAGCGCCTATAATCCTCGCAGCGGAGCTGAAGGTATGCCGATAAGGCACTGGAACAACTTGGCACAAAATAATTTCCATAAAAATACAGTGGTTCTCTCATAAACTAGTGATGACTGTATTCGTTTATTGTTTATTTTGAATTCGTTAAATATTTACCAAATGAATCACGAAAATACTCCAATTTATTCAATTTGTTGAGATTTTTAATTTTTTTTTATATTCTGAGGTCAAGTATATTATTTCAGCGTTAAAATGTTGGTACACATTTGCTGTAAAAAGTCGATTTCTGTATATGTCTGCATATTCCCTTTCAGTATACCGATATGTCGATATTAGGATATTGTCGTAACCACTAATGTTCCATCGCTATATTATTGAAAACACCCTTATATAGAATTTACTGATAGCTTCTATGAAAAAAAGAGAATATTATTGAAATAATTGTAGCTGTGTATCAATTTATCATATTATCGGAATTTATATTGATGTCAAAATTTAGCAAAGGAATTAGTGACAGCATAGCTACTTTGTAGTATTTAATAGCTAAACATAAGTATTCTATTCCACAA
This sequence comes from Medauroidea extradentata, assembly GCA_003012365.1. NCBI lineage: Eukaryota > Metazoa > Arthropoda > Insecta > Phasmatodea > Phasmatidae > Medauroidea > Medauroidea extradentata. The sequence goes on from PNEQ01019324.1 coordinate 84,683, forward strand.
CAAAATTGGTGTTGCTGCAAAGGGTGAGGCTGTCTCCGGGCGCCAGTGAAATATCCTACCATAACCCTGGACTCCAAGAATTAGCTGTGAGAAGAAATCAATACCCAAGGATCCACAAATCCATGACAGATGGCCATGTGAGATGGAAGGAAGAAAGTTATCTTGCGGATCGGTAGAAGCAAACCCAGCCTTTTGACCAGTGTAATAAAAAGGAAATTTTTCGTATTTTTATGGCTAAAAATGTACAACCCAAATCCAGAAACCAAAAATTATTCAGAACAAGAAAAAAACCAAACGGTATTTGAACTACGGTGATCAGAGGGCCTCTAAAGCAGCAAAAAAATATAAGTCTGGTGTTACTCACGCCATTCAATGAAACGCAGGTAATACAACTTGCAATAATAATAATAATAATAATAATAAAACATTGGTAAAATATAACAAAACATTGGTAAAATTCTGGACTTGGGTAGTTTTTGAAGTGAAAGTTTCATGTGTAGTTCAGTCCTTTGACTTTCGACGTGTCAAGGGTTACCACAGCAGTGTAACCCAAAAAGAGGAAACATGCTTGTTCATGGCATTAAAAAAAGAGGACACTTAAAAAAACACTCGGAGTACACCCTAATTTTTTTAATGTAAATGTATAAATTAGTTACTTTATTATCTTGTAGTTTAGCAAAGCAAATTTAAAAAAAAAAAAAAAGCAAACGTAATTTCTATAAATAAACTACAAGTACGTTAGCACTAGAAAATTAAACACAGAATGAAATAGTATTCAACATAGGCTGATAATTGCACTTTCTGTAAACAAATGTAAAACAAACTAACAACGTAATAATTTCCAAAGCACATAAGCGCGAGGCCTGTCGGAACTATTCCTAAACATTTCGTGACACAGAGACCATGTAAAAAATACATCATGGCTGTCTGTTCTTGAAAAAGAGGACATTTGGCCAATTTTCGTAAAACCCGACCGGACAGTTTACGAGGCATTGGAAAGAGGACATGTCCGGGTAAAAGAGGACGTCTGGTAACCGTGTGCAAAGTATAATACTATATTGTTGCAGGTGTAATGATGTAATGTACTAGAGATTGATCAACTGTACAAGCAGCACTATCGGGACCAGGGACGGATCAAAGGCGTGGCGGTAGGTACACCCTTCCTTCCCCACAATCAAATAAAAAATACAAATACAACGTAACGGAGATCTTAAAAGAAAGTGAACTTGGTGACGGACCATATCAGAATGACATTAGGTTTATTTGGTAAAATAAAAATGTGGACTATCGCACCAAAGTGTCTGTAAAATAAGGTGTCGGAGTGTTTTTATAGTAATTCACCCCCTACCCCCCTTTTCCAACAATAGCCTACCAAAAAAACCACTGATTTTTAAGGTGTCGGAGTGTTTTTATAGTAATTCACCCCCTACCCCCCTTTTCCAACAATAGCCTACCAAAAAACCACTGATTTTTTGTGCAAATAACTGTGCATCAGCTTGTTTCATTGCCAGATGTGCACATATGCAGCTGTGCATCATGGTTATTGGCAGCGTGTCTGAGTGCATAGACATAGTTCATTTGACTGTGCCATTTATAATATGGCTACTGCGACACTAAACGCATCTGATTCAAGGGTATAATCATATGACGATGAGAGTTAAAAACATGAAATTACTGACCGAAAATCAGAACTTCCGGTGTACACATAAGGTATAGTCTGTCTCATGTAAGTATTCCACATTTTGACAGCTCACTTCTGAGAAATGTGTCTGCAAACAGGATTGAACATACTGTGCTTTTCTAGGAAGCCAGGCAGGTTTAAAGCTCCAAACAACGGAACTGCCAGGCACATTTCTCAGAAGAGAAATGTCAAAGTATGGAAAAGTTACACGAGACAGACTATATTGAAAGAAGTGTCTCTAATGACCGGGACGTGAGAATGCTGGCAGTAAGGACGACCCTTGCTTGTTCGCCACTTACCAAGTAGCCTCTACTGGCCACTGTTTTCCCCTCGAGGACTAGAGCGGCAACAATGCAGAGATCTCACCCCTTGCTGGGTTTCCCCAGGTCTCCAGGGGAGAGCGAGCTATACCTCAGCACACAGCCTGGGATTCCCAGCTCGTTATATCCAGGCTGTGTCGCCACCAACCAGCAGCGAGAACTACGCAGACACACATGTCACTCATAACCGATTTCACAAACGCGTCCCAAACTAGGTCTCAACTAAGCCGAGCATAAGTTTACGTAAATGTTACTGAATGAGGCATGTGTGTTTCACCATGACAACAACACCTTAATTAGGCCATACTTAGCTAGGCCTCGCATAAATATCAATGTGGAAAAAATTATAAAGTTGGTACTTCATCGTGGTCGTCACGTGATGTTAACAGCCAAACAGAATTATTTATTAAATTATAAGAAAATATATCAATTTGCTTACATTTGTGATAAGCTTCGTTCCTTTCAAGTTTGATGTAGCTGGTGTAGTGCAGCTGCACCGAAAGATCTGTCTTGAAGTATGCTGGTGTAGATATACCAGTGCCGTTGAATAAAACGACTTTTGGCGAATTTTGTGTCGCATGCATCCACTGTGTATAGATGAATATTTATCATTAGTTTGGCCAATAAACAAGTTCGTGAAAATAAAGGTGTAAAGTCACTATTAAATAACTTAAATTATCATACGTTTGTCTCATGGGTGAATTTAAAATGTGTGTGGTGATTATCTCGTGGTAGTAACGTAACCTCAACACTTCATGTTCCGTATGTAAGTTAAAATGTTTTTTTACTTAATTTGAGCCTTATAAGAGCTCACAGGAATAATTTTTAAAACTAGCATGTTTATGTGCGAGAATATTTCATTTTTCGAATGATGCCATTCAGTTGTAACCTGAGTTATATTTTACCGATCATCTGTATCATACAAGAAGCCCAGAATTATTGTTCGTTTCAAAAATTATTTCTATGTGCTATAAGAAGATACAACATTCAATAAAAAAGCTTACCTTAAATACTAAATGTAAAGTGTTGAGGTTGTATTACTACCATGTGTTAACCACTACCCACATAAATTTTACCCCTAACAAATACAAACGTACATTACTTTTTGTCGTTCACTATTGCTATTCCACTATCATCTAAAAGAATGGTTAAAACCTTCATCTCACACACGCTTTATTAACCAAATCTCTAAACGAAACGTAACTACTTTAAATTTGGCGCGCTCGTTTACTACAATGCACCAGCTACACCTCCCACACACCCGGTGTAATATTTACCTGCAAAAATTACTCTGGCGTATCTACACCAGCTTGAATGAAACTCGGTGTAATCACAACATGACTCATATCACCGTCAAGTGAGCACTTTTCTTACAACGTACAAGCCGCCCAAGGCAAATTGAGCTCTTTTTACAACGTACAAGCTGTTCAACGTCAAATGAGCACTTTTTACAACGTACAATTTGTCCACGTTCAAGTTGGCGCTTTTTACAACGTACAAGCTGTTAACAGTCAAGAGAACACTTTTTACTATATATGTACAGTACAAGCTGTTCATATTGTAGCTTTATGTGTTAACCACAAAAAGTATTACCTAAGAGGTCATCAGTTCGGTATTATTATTCTGTAAAGTTCTCGTAGTGTATACGTTTAGTTTGAAATATGTAGTTTTCTTAAATTTGTACATTTATTAAGAGGAGTCTCAACCAAGATGTTTTCTGCAAAATAAATGTGTGCACGTATATTCGTGTGTCCGTAAATAACTATTCTGTGAACATAGTTTCTCTCCTGGGAAGGTAACAAACCTGTTTACTGTAGACGCCACTCTTTACTTCAGTCCCATCGTATGCTGTTGGAGAGGAAAAATATTGTAAACATGGCATTTTCAGGGCATTGACGCTCTGCCTGCTGGTGACAAAGCAGTATATACAGCCTGGCTTCTTTACTTCGAGCCTATGTCTTTAGATACTTGGAAGAAATTACTAGATATGATGGTATATCACGAAATTGTTTTGTACCAACATATCCTTGAAAACACTGTAGTTAATTGCAACACATATGATTGGATGATATACATCTGACGTAACGTAGCTGTCTGCAGACCAATAACAGGCATCAAATATTACAATAGCGGGATTCTTATTGGCTCAGTCAAATAGGGTAACAGCTCCAAGTACAAGCGAAAGCCAGTAATATTGTGGTAAGCTGAACGTACGTTGAAACTCAGCAAACAGTCAAGTTTTCCCGCGATAAACCATCATCTCCAGTTATGATTAGGGCTAGGAAAAATTCGCGAGTTCAACGGCCAACATGCTATAATCCAATGTCCTATGCATACTCAAGTCCCGTCTATTCGTTCATTGTCTGCTGTCGGAATGAGTAGCAGGAAATGGACAAATGGAGGGGCTTCGGTATACACAGAATAGTGGATTCTAGCATGTTGGCCGTTGAAATCGCGAAATATTCCTAACTCTAGTTATAACTAGAAGCACGAGTATTTCGCGTATTGATTCTAGGTAAGGTTTCACGCAACGGAACTATATATATATATATATATATATATATATATATATATATATATATATATATATATAACGGTAACTTTTGTGATTAGACGACAGCTGTTTTGACACACATTTGGAGGTTGCAAGCCAGTAGTAAATAATAAAATAAGTCGTGGGGCTGCCCACTTGTACGGTTAGATGCCAATGGATATTCGACTTCGACCATTGTGTGTACAGGACTGAGAAGTCTAGACTGCTGCCAGATTAATACGCGAAATACTCGTGCCTCTAATCATAACATAACCGTTACATTTGTAATACGAGTGCTATAGGAACTACAAGGGCCGCCATCAGCCTGGAGCTGTAAGGTCGAATCTCGCTAGCTCACCACCTGCCTCATTGCCTTTACGCGCAGGACGTTCAACTGTCACCTGTCTTCCCTTCCAAAACTTCTATCTTAAAATAAAGCGATAGGCGCCATTTTGATTTTTTGTATTTTTCGTCATAACTTTTCTTCTGGTTAAATGTATACAACTTTAACGTAACTATAGAATATAATACATATTAAGGGAATTTTGGACATCATAAATCTTTGTTTGCCGTCACTGGTTTTACAGAGCGAATTGCAGTTAGATAATTCTTATTACTAACGATCTGTAGCAACAGTAACGGAAAATAAAGATTTATGGTGACGAAAAATATATAAATACGTATTCTTTTCTGCAGTTAAGTTGACGTTCCATGAATTTAGCCAGAAGAAAAGTATGTCACAAAAAACAAAAATGCAAGAAGCTGGCTATATTTCACTCTTAATACACTGGTACCCACGCCGTGCAAGGCGGCGCAAGCTAACACATTGGACCTGCAGACGGCAGTACCCGGGGACGAAAACCGACACTGGCCATCCTGGTTTCCTTTTCCCGTGGTTTCCCGAGATCACTCAAGGCGAATACTGGCTTGGTTCCCCAACATAGGCCATGGCCGATTACCTTCCCAGTTCCTGAATTTGTGTAAAGTTGTGTGCAACCGTCTGCAATGACCTCGTTGTTGGTGAGAATTAAATATTGAAACTCTCGTCTGTGAGATAAATAAGTGGAGACAACCAACTCGCTTAAGGTCATGTACTTTCATTTATTTCAATTACAAATAACGTGAATATTTTTTAACCCAATGCTTTGAAAAATTTTGAGACAGTGTACAGTCTTACGTTACACAATTTTGCCAGAGCGTTTTTAAAATTAATGTACCGTTTGCTAGCATAAAATTATTTAGTTTCATTTTGTTTAATTTTGACAACAAAATATGTGATATTTCAGAGGCAAAAATCTAAAAATTCGTTTGGTATATAGAATCATGCACTGAACTTTTTTGTAAACTTTGCGCCAATACAGTTATATGGTCTCACTTAAGGGCGTGGGCCCGAGTTTCTTCGCAGTTAACGACAATTATTTTTTTAAAACATAAATGGGAGCCGGTATCGTAAAATCGCTTCGTAACTTTGTTATGGCTGATTTAAACCGCATACTCTAATTTTGTCGAGTCAGAAGACTGCAAAATAGTTGCTAATTAGTTAATTAACGAAATTTCCATTTAACTGATAAATCAGCTCTACTGATCGTACAGTTTGTCTCGGAAACTTACGTTGCATAGTAAAACCAATTTGCAAAAAAGTTACGAAGCGATTTTACGATATCGACTCTCGTATGCATTTTAAAAAATAATTCTCTCGAAAGCCGAGAAACTCGGGCCCGTGCCCTTAAGCGATGACCCTATCATTTTATTGAACTCGTCACTGTAACAAAGTTCAATGTACTTGTATACCTCAATTTCTAACAAATCTGGTACATATATCTTGAGAAACAACCGCGTGAAAAAAGCCGATTTTAGCCAAGTTTGAGGGCTGTAAAATAATGCTCCCAGTGTGCGTTGTGTCTTGAAAGTCACATTCACAAGTAGTATGATGTGAGTTTTGTTTTCGTAGGTAAGCACTACTGTGGACGCACGTTTACTGGTCTCTGAGAAGAAACGTAACTTCAAACACGCTGCACGCATAATAAAAATTGTATCAGCGGGAATCTTTCGCATCAAGGTCGCCCTTATAGCTTCGTCGCAGGTAGGCTACGTTCTCAAGAACGCGTGTCAGTGCTAAATTGGTCTTAATTTCTTCCTTATTCGAAATTCAGCGAGATTGATTTGAAAATATCTCAATACGGACTTTAATTAACTTACCAATCATAACCCTTGTTTTATACGAAACGTCAAGGTAGAGTAATGTACAAATTAAGAAAACATAAAATTTAAGATCAAATACATATAACTCCTAGCACAAATTTAATCCAACAATAAACACCAATCGTAAAATATAACATTTTTATAAAGACACATTTTCGATAATTCGTCACATCCTTAATGTATTATTAGAAATTGAGTAGTTTCAACGTAAAAGGTGACGCAGTCACTTAAATGTGCTTGCTTATCATGAATGGCTTATATCATGCCACCTTAACATAGTTGTAAACTGACTTGGATACATTTGGTGAACGCTCAACGGTACACTGTAAAAAAACTTCCGAAAACGTTAAGGAAGTAATTAACCTAATCGCAGTATGGGACAGTTACCGTACTTCCGTCTTGTAAATATGCAAACTTTTACATTTGTTACAATACAAATCTTGTAACTTTAGTATGAATTTGATTGTTTTGTAAAAAAAATTAGGAGTGCTACCATGGATATATGGGAAACAATTTTACCATACATACATTCTTAACGCTTCTATACGCACGTGTGGAAAATTTACAAATTAATTTTTAGAGTATAACATTATTTTTACAAGACCAGCATAAGACCTTAATAGTTGTAGCCAGCAAGTAATTGTGGGAGCTTTAACACAATTTTAATACCGATTAGTAATTTGTTAACATCTTTGATGAAGTGATCTTTTAACAAATCTTACAAAGGACTTGTAGAACAAATTGAAGCATTTTATCACCGTAGTCTAACGACACTACGACAGGAGATAGCTGAGTCGATGAGAAAATGTCGAAAATAAAACACACAAATATTTGTATTATAGTTAATGTGTGTATATGTATAATAGGTCATTCTGTCAGTGTAGATTACGTCCAAAAAATAATCCGCATTTTTTCTGTATATATGTATAACATTTTAAAATGTGAAAGTTTATTGCGTATTTTATAAAACAAGTGTTAATGGATGATGGCAATATAAACGATAGCATATACCTCAAGTTTATTGCGTCAATAATTACACGCTAGTCAGTGGACATTGACGATGTAACCATATTCATTAGAATACAGCACATAGGCTTTAAAATATTTCTATTTATTTTACGATTTTCTTACAAAACACCGATAGTTATAACAAAATTTCCGCGTGTCATCTAATTAACAATGCAATTTATGTACCCGCTTATGATATTCATATAAGAATGAACAAAATAAATACAAAACTCAACTGTCCTTCCTGACGTCATGTTTGGTTTCGGCTCCACAGCTACAACGTCTGTAGTCAACACAGGCTATGTATTTAGTATTTAGAAATGCATTTCCTGATCAAAGAGGTCCTTGGTACCAACTCCGGACAACAGATATATATGGATGTGTGTACCATTTTACGTGTATGTTTAAGTTCAGTGTTATATTTAACGTAACTTAACAACTAAGCTGTTTTGCTCTTCAAATGATAATTCGGAAAAGCCATTTCTGAGTTACGATGCATAAAAATTTGTAAATATGAACATCATTTTTACCAGGCCAGCAATAAGTTACGTCACTTAATTAATTTTAGGATCTAATCTTTAATTAACATTTACTATACAATAGAAAAGTGTGGCTGTTGGCGTTATTCTTAAAATAAACATTCATTCATGGGGAATTATTTTATAAATGACTGGCTAAGGTATAGTGAACAATTTTGTTAAAACAATACACTGTATTAGTTTTTTTTACGATGTTCATTTACGAAAACAAACACTTCGATTGATATGAATGAAAATTCGGCTTACAGTATTAAATTTATTGGTTTAGGCATTAAGCTTATCAATTTAGATCTGAAACTTATTTCACCGCAAGCAACTTAAGAAGCTAATAAATACTATTTTCAAAACTCTTAGTGCAGTAATATTTTTTTAATACATTCTGAGTAATATTACCTCTCTCACACTAGCTCTACACACACTAACACATCAATTTTGGATAACTTTCTGGAAGCTAATGACTTGTTTTCAATGACACGGTAGGCCTATAGTTTCTCTTCTAGTTCAGATGGTATATTTTTATTGGTTATGGCCTTATGTTTAAATGCAATAGTTGTGTTTGTTTCTGAATCATCTGAATGAGAGGATGTTAAGTACCGCCAAATGTGGATAGTTTGGTATTAGCTGGGGTAACATTGACTGACTCAAAAATTTATGTTTGGTGCAGTTTGGTGAAGAAATGGCAAACTTAATCTGAATGGATCAAAGTTATGGGTTTAAATACTTAACTATACGTATTTGTTTCTACATTAAATTGTCCTATAGCTAGGGCCACGATTTTGTGGCGAAAAGATTTTTGCCCCACTTTGTTTCAGTGACTCACGTGCACATCGGCAGTTCTGTTTCAAGGTTATTGGCAGCGTGTCTATGTTCAGACACGTTTCTCATTTGACTGCACCAATTAGAATAAGATTATTGTGAGTCTGTAGGCCTACGTCTATAATTGGCCAAGGCCAGTGAGAGTAAAATCAGCCAACCACAGACGATGTAGCAGAGCTGCAGGTGTGCACATGACGCATCGAAACCAAATGCTGCAAAAATCTTTTCGCCATAAAATCGCGGCTCTACCTATAGCAAATAACTTCAGTCAGTCAACGTCACCTTTGCAGTCAAAGTATTCACATTTGACGGTAACAATCTTCTCAAATATCTGAGGTGCAGCAACTAAGATTGTACTGTTGAAACACACACGTGCATGCAGGGTTGTAAGTACACACACACATTATAGTGTACATTCAAGAACTGTTCGGGAAGGCCGACTGTTTCTGTTACCTTGGATTTAAACCAAACGTTTACAGGTCCAGCTAAAGAACCCCATTAAACGGTTTGTTTATCCTGTGCAAACTGCGTTACTTCGCTTGTGTATAGAGAAGCTCGCGTACACGTTCAAAACATGTGTAATAGTTAGAGGTGATGGTATATCGCGAAAATGTTTTGTGTCAATATATCCTTGAAAACAATGTAGTTTCTTGCAACATATATTATTGGGTGATACACGTCTGATAAAACGTAACTGTCTGCAGACCAATAACATGCATCAAACATTACAATAGCGAGAGTCTTATTGGCTCAGTCAAATAGGGTAACAGTCCGCGTGCAAGCGAAAGCCAGTAACCTTTTCATAAGCTGAACATGCATTGAAACTCAACAGTCAAGTTTTCCCCCGATATTATCTCTAGTCGTAGTGTAATGTGGTCGTACATGTTTGTTATAAATATACGGATTAAATTGCAGAGAAGACATCACAAACAAGGAACTACTGTGACCGCATTCAAACATCACAATAAACCATACTGTAAATATTTATGTACTTATACAAGGGAAATCCTTGGAAACCCAGATTCCAAATATATGCTTTGCATATCTACGAAAGTTATTTCTAGGGCTAGGAAATATTCGCGAGTTCAGTCACCTGCGTGCTAGAATCCAATGTCTTATACATACTCAAGCCCCGTCTATTCGTTCATTGTCTGCTGTCTGAATGAGTAGCAGGTAATGGACAAATGGTAGGACTTCGGTATACACAGGATAATGGATTCTAACATGTCGGTCGTTGAACTCGCGAAATATTCCTAGCCCTAGTTATTACTGTAGAAAATACCTTTCTACAATATCAACTGTCAAAAATTTACAAGGGATTTTGTCGGGAACTTGGTTTTCGAGAATTTCCCTTGTACAATCACACACACACACATATATATATATTTTTTTTCAGCCCCCCCCCCTCCTAAGTTGTAATTATTTGATTGATGTGCGAAATAAGGTAAACAAATATCTTTTTTTATTTAGCTTTTAATAACTAAGGACTTTTTTACAAGTAACATTTTATATCCAGCCGGTCCAAATCTTGGCTGAGTGATAAGCGCTAAAGGATCCCCGGTTCTATTCCTAGCCAGGGTAGGAAGTCGTACAGTTGCTGATAGGGTTCAGTACTGGGTGTTGTGTTGTATCCACACACTGTGGAAAACAATGTAGAACGACCACAGTTTAATCCTCGCCTAGCAGTGCCTCTGCAGCCCGGAGATTGTTTGGACTTTCAGAAGGAACAGCTAACTCACCACTGGTCTAAACGCACTGAAGAGATCTTCAAAAATTACGTCTGGGTGGGTGACGGGGTCGGTCCCCGGACTATCGCATGCGAGTATCGTACTGGAAGATGCCGCTGGTCGGCGGGTTTTCTCGGGGATCTCCCGTTTCCCCCGCCCTTTCATTCCAGCGCTGCTCCATACTCACCTCATGTCGCCCCTCACTAGCGCTAAGGACCTCGATGTTGAGCTCTGACCAAAATCACTGACTCACTCACGCCTGGGTGTACGTATTTTGCACGTCCAGACACGTCCGTCTCGCCTCGCCTTAGTCTTTACACTGTAAAAACAGTTTGGAAAATTTACTATACATAAAATAGAAGTAATTAATAGGGGCACGAGTATTTCGCGTATTTATCTGACAACAGCCTAGACTTCTCAGTTATATACGTGTACTGGTGAAGTCGAATATCCATTGTGTTCAAACCGCTCACGTCTAATTACAGGAGGAGTGAAGTATACGTAGTTGACGTTCAACATGACCTAGAATCAATACGCCAAATAATCGTGCCTCTAGTAACTAACCTACGTGCATGGGAATTTTTCCATACCATATTCGGTGTGTCTACCAGACTGTAAAAGTAAAATTTAGTGACTTTTTCTTGAAAATTCTTCAAACTGAATTAATTAATTTTTTTTTTTAACTGTGCAGCACGGCCAACAATTTTCGTTATGATTCCTCCAACTGCTGATAGCGCGAAGCGTGTTCAATTTTAAAATGTGTAATCAATATATACCTAGATTTAAGTTGTCTTTATGGAAATTACTATGATAAATAATTTACAAATTAATTATTTATTTTACTTGCACAGTGCACAAGAAATAATAGTGGTGTAAACATGCACATTTGACAAATGATTCAACAAGAATCAAACACCCGGAAATAATTTTCGTGACTTATACCAAAATATACTTCAAATTAGTGACTATTGTGGGACTTTCATGACCTTTTTCACAAATCGTGACTTTTTCGGGACTTTCGCAACTTAAGTGACCTAGTAGACACCCTGATATTGTATCATTCCCGTACAAAGTCAGCATTTTCCATATACGTGCCATGTTTTCGTATACTTTAATGGTATACGTATCATACACAGGCGAGAAATTTCTTCACTGCTCTCACATCCTCAGCGATCATATACGCACGTGTGGTATAGTGCCAAGCAATTTCTTACAGTGTAGGCACACGTCTCTGGACTGGTGAGAAGCCTTCTAGCCGACAACTCGCAACTCTACGAGACTTTCAATTATCACACCTACATTATTTAACGGCTTAACATTAAAAAGAAAGTGTGCTTCACCTGTATACATCTTTTTCAAGATCTCGCGACAAAATTTTCATGCAGATAAAATGGACCGCAAACGCCTTTATTTCCGACAACTTCAGCTGGAGATTGTAAATAACCGGAGGTCGTGTTCACTAACTCGATTAATCTATTAATTTTGCCCTTTAGTACTATTTGATTGGAACGCTGCTAAGTATTTCATCAGACAATAAACGTTCGTAAATATATTTACCAATGTTAAAGCTTCAGTATAGCCTACGTTACCAATATAATACCTGCAAAAAAAAGATCATGTGATTAGTCAAACAACTTAAAAAGTCTAAATAATTAGAAGATGGCTTCAGTTTCAGACTAATCATTATTCATAACCAAGTTTGAGAGTTTGTTATCGGTTCTAGTGTTCTCAAATCTAAATGTTTAAAATCTGTAGAGCGCGTGTCTTGAACATAAAATAATATTTTTTATATAAAGTAATGCATATTGCTGTGACAGTGTTCGAGCATTAGGCAGTACGTAAACTTACTTACGTCGGACATCTGCAGTTGAACTGAAATATGAGAAAAAGAAAACCACTACAGCGATTCAAAATATTGTGCGTTAAGGCATACATATGCAGTGGCAAATAAAAAGTCGTCATAATAAAATACTACGTCTATACATGGTCGCTTCTAAATGTAACTTTGAAATCATCACAGAAATGTGGCTATATTGACATAATTTGTACTTTTAAATTTTCCTAGAGAAAAGGTAATTATTTTTTATGTGTACATTGTAAAAAATCTTCCTAAACAGTAATGGGAGTTTACACCCTTACACAGAAAGTTATGTCATGATAGGTTACTGTTATGGTTACGGTATACAGCAATTTTCATCACCATGATTTTATTATTTATTTGTACCAGATATTTTTTTCTTATTTTAGACACAAAATGTGACTAAATTTTACTTTTAAGAAATTTCTTTTATCTCTCATAGTTTTCGCGTAATGGCTAGTTCAAGTCGAAAGTTTAATGTTTGCGTTTTAAGGACTGCACTAAAACCAACTGAGATACCAAACTGAAAAAAATTCTCAGTGGATGAAAACATCGCAGGCTACAATTTCACATACATATAAACAAAGAATATTTTTTTTTTGTAATTAAATTTAAATGCTGACGTTTTGGCTTTAACGAGCCATTACGCAAAAACTATGCGGAGTAAAACAAAATTTATAAGAGCAAAATTTTGTGTCTAAAACAAGAAAAAATATCTGGTACAAATATAAAAATAAAAAACATGGTGATGAAAATTGTTCTACCCGCGCCCTTAAGAGTGCGCGGTAGATAAATAAACGCTGTAAACATATATTGACTTGTACGCATTTTTTGAAGCCAGTATGGATATAATACTCAGCGACAATCCTAGATAGTGGTATTTGCCAACTTTATGAGTAAATATTTATCCAAAATTACTAATCCGTTACGCGTGATCTCTTGCGCCTCAGTTAAATGCACGAGGTTCCGGCGTCAAAGATTGTGCCTCAGAAGTTCGTAACACTGGAAACCATTTTGTTTAAAACGTTGGCTAAAACTATTGTCTAGGATTGCTATTGTTTAATGTTCTTATATTGGCTTCAAGAAACCTACAGTTATAGATTAATGCTTTTAGATTTGAATTATGTACCACGCCCTCGGCATCTTCGTACTGCTTCAGCGATAGTTATTTTTTAAGTCCTAAACAAGAGCAAATATCGGAAAACGGTTGAACATTTGTGTTAAAGTCAGTGTATACTGTTATAGACTGTTCACTACAAACTGAGCGCTAAGCCGAACTTGTAATTTATTAAAAATATGTTTTATTGGGAAAATAGATGTTAACTTTTGAGAGTGTTGAAACGTTTACGCTGGTTTTAGTTACATGAATGTTTTCGTATTATAAATAGTAAATGTGGCTGCAAAACTGCTGAAAGGAAACGTTGTGCAGTGCTCATTTTATTGTGAACAGCCTGTAGCTAATTTATTCAAGACAAAATACGCAATGATTTTAGCTAATTATGCAGTTAGAGAACTCCTATTGTTGAAGATATTGGCAAAATATATACATTAATTTATGTAGTAAAAAGTTAGACTGCATAGAGTTATAACAATTTTTAACAAAACTGTGCAAGTGGGTTTTTATACGAGCTCTCGTTCTGGAATTAAAAAGTAACTATCGTTAAAACAGACAAAATGATGGATCGTCACGGCGTTACAGCAGCTATTGATTATTTTACTATATAATTGTGGTAACACCAGTTGTTATTTGACGGTTTATGTATATAGCAACACTGCCGTTGACGTATTGGAAGAAATATTTTCCACGGCTTACTTTCTTAACTCTCATATGCATCGCTGTGGTCAAGTGACAAATAATTATATTTGACAGTGAGGGACAATGATTGGTCACAGAAAAAAAAATGGCTGTTTGCTAATCACTGTAACGTCTATCGTCATTGGTGTGTCCCAATTTGACTGGGCCAATAGTAGCTCCGGTGCGTCAATAATAAACGCCTGTGATTTTGATTTATTGCGGTACATAATCATCGTCTAAATATGTAAGGCTTCTTAGTTTGGAGAAATACGTTGGCAGTAAAAGTCTTGCAGTTTTTAACACTTTCTATTAAAATATATTATTAACATAAGAACAAACTAACGACGTATGGCTCGTATTGCGTGTGTTACACTTGGATCTTCCAGCACTAACACAAATATTATATTACCTCTCTGAATACATAAAAAACAAATCGGACAAGGAACGTCATTTAAAAATTTCAAAACCAAAACCAGGCAGTAGTAGTTGTCTCTTAAGAGTGAGTGATAGCCGCAATCTTGAATTTTTGTATTTTGTGTCATAACTTTTCTTCTGGGTAAATCTTGGTACTTAACGGAATAGAATACATGTTGATAGGATTTTATACAACATAAATATTTATTTTCCGTTACTTTTGTAACGGAAAAACGACAAAATATATTTACGGTGTCTAAATTTCTTTCAGTATGTATCCTATTTAGTAGTTAGGTTAATGTTCCAAAAATTCTCCCAGAAGAATAGCTATGACACAAAATACAAAAATTCAAGATGGTGACTATCACTCACTCTTAACACAATATCTGCACACTGCAGTAGAAAGTCTTATGTTAAAAGTCACGAAACTTTGGTTGCGTTATTAATATGGGTTAGTTCGAAAACTTCCTTAAACATCTTAGGCATCACGAAGATATATTGATTGATGCTTGTTCAGTTCATTTTCGGAACACGAGAATGACATCCATAGTAATTTATGCTTTTGCGTATTATTTATTTATAGAGGAGACATAAGAACAGATAACGTACTTGTCGTTCCGCTTAAGTTCATATCAAATACATTTTCACGAATTTGTCTGATTTATGCCTGAACATTAAAATTTAGTAAAGTAGGCTAAAACATAACTAGAAAAACCTATTTTCTTAAACGTCTGTCTCGCTGACATAATGGTTCACGAAATAATTAGGCACGTGTTAATTAAAGTTGACGTAGTCTACATTACGAGCTTTAAGAGAGAGAGAGAGAGAGAGAGAGAGAGAGATAATGAGAGAGAGGAAAGTGCAAAAATTCGTGATAGACGAACGTAACTTAGACGTAAAAACCTTTTACGACGAAATTTAATCACACCAAATAAAAATTGTGTTATTATACACAAATCTTGCAATTATGTTTTATGTTACAGAAATGGTTGCAAAAACTCACAAATGCAATAAAAAATAGTATTTTGTTTTGTTACGGTAGCTAATTTTGTCAGATTCGTACGTAAAATACTCTTGTCGGCGATTTTTTTTCAGGGAGAAACAAATTGTTAACTTTTTTCTTTCTTTACTGCAACCAATGCAGTCAAATGTTACGTTGACCTTTATGCCGGAACTTGTTTTTTATTCTGAAATAAATAGTTAGCCAATGTAATTGAATTTTTAGTAACAAATTCAAATAATATGTTTTTTCTCGTTTTGGTGATCTTTGACGCAAACTTTACCCCTGAATGTAGATCTGGCGGCATGTATAATGATAACCTATCATGTTTGAATAAGTTCTGTCTCGGCAGTTTTGAGTTCATTGGTACATACATCAGCTTTTACGAACCTTAATAAAATATAATTCAGCACAGACGCAAATTGTGACATTACCAGCAAATACGTTACTTAACTCACAATGGAGGCACAGAAGTAAGGAAGTGGTACGGGCTACACTAACGCACTATGTTTCCGTGGTACCGCTGTAACTACACCGAAAGAAACATTCTCTTTGCTATGTTTCCTACCGAATTATTTTGAGGTATAGAGAAAATTAATTTTTGGTGACGACAGCATTATAGTGGTGACAGCAAAGTGTTTTTGTAGTAAGCACAGAAAGGAATTTGGCAGGGTGAATACCAACAAAATAATTTGTATATTTGCATATTACGGGATTTTCAACGGCAATGCAACCGCATCATTTTACTGGCGGAACGTCTAGATTAAACCATCCGTTATTGTCACATCAATGTGAATTTTAAATTTTGTATTCATCGGGCGTAAATGCCGTTTTTAGCCACGTCAGAGGGCTCGGAAATCCGGCATTTCCAAAGCGCGTAATGATTTGAAAGTACTCGCAAGATGTTCTCTTATTTCTCATTTACGATCACTGTGAAAACTTATCATAATTTCGAGAATAAATGTGCTCTTGTAATCCGCTGCGAAGTTTATCAATAACAAGGTAGACGGTCACCTTAATATAAACCGGGTAAGTTCATCCCTCCATCTACTGTAACTTATCGTCATGCAGTGATACTGACATTACGCAATTATAAAAAAAACTATATGCCTTTTACACGTCATTTTATTAATATTTAAATATAATACCAGTTTTAGTAGTTGATCGTAATGCCATCATTTGACATTTCGAACACAGGTAAATTCCACACGTATTAAATTTGCCTGACCCACCCTACCCTAGTTAATTTGCATAAGCGCCTAATGTACCCTCACATTTTTTTAACATTTACACAGGTTTAATGAAACAAGAGAACAACTTTGGAATGATTTTTAATGCGGCCAGATAAAATTAGGCTACCTAACTTCCAAGACGGAGAACACATGAGTATTATTTATTCTTACATGGTTTATGTTCATTTTCCACCATAATACGTGAACATTAATATTAATAAAGAATGAAATAGTTTTGCTGCGTGGAAATATTATTGCACTGTGTCAAAAAAGTTCACTTTTAACACACACACACACACACACACACACACACACACATATATATATATATATATATATATATATATATATATATATATATGTGTGTGTGTAATTATACAACAAAACAGTCAAAAGAAATACTAATTAATTTTGTGCTATAAATAGCATCCCTGAAATTTTTTTTTATCTTTCATTAACCGTTACCATAGCCATCCTTAGTAGAAGGCCGCGGCCTTAGATCTGGCAACCCTGCCAGGAAGGGTCATTTTAACACTTCTTTTGTCTCACCAACGGCTGTGGCTTCCCCTGATTCGCCGATATGTAGAGCACAATAACGAATCAGGTACAACCATTGCCTTTGGAGAGCTAACATAAGTGTTGCCAGGGTTGTCAGATCTAAGGCCGCGGCCTTCTACTAAAGATGACTATGCCGTTACACTATACTTTACAGATATCTATTTACGCACATAAACATTATTTCCATTGGTTGTTTGATATGCCAGTCGTGCACCATGATTGAGCCTGCAATTAGTTGATTATTTACCAATAGCTAGAGGCACGAGTATTTCGCGTATTCATCTGGCAACAGCCTAAACTTCTCAGTTCTATACGTGTACCGGCTGAAGCCGAATATCCATTGGTTTCTAACAGCACAAACGTGTAGCACGTGATATCTCCACGACTTGTTTCCTTATTTATAACTGGCTTGCCGCTGTCAAATGTTTGTTAAAACCGCTCTCGTCTAATCACAGAAGGAAGAGTGAAGTACACGTTATTGACGTTCAACCTGACCTAGAATCAATACGCGAAATAATCGTGCCTCTACCAATAGCTGAGAGGAGGAGTCAACTAAGTCAAGATATAATTGTCAAGGTAGCAAATAAGAACAGGTGTTTAAATTATACCTTCAGTACAAACGAATACGTGTATTTTTATGGTTTCAAGGTTGCAGTGCAGCATGACTCTTCGCAAAGATGAACGTTTTACAATCTGAAAATGCCGGTCGCACGGCAGTTCTCGTCCGGTTTTGTATTTGATTGGCTGTTCCATTCCAAGCGAACATGTCGATATTTGACGTGACTTTTGTGATTCCAGCATTACAGTGTAACTACAGTGAAGCTGAAATAGTTGTGTGCGTTGTAAAACATTATTTACATATTTACCACATCTACGTACTTGTACGAGTGTGTTGAAAAAGACGGCATGGTAAAATTATTTTTCAAACATCAGTAGTATCGTTTCTATAATTTTTTTTAGGACATTGCCAGACTTGTAAAGTGACAAAGTCAACATTTGTTTTATTTACAAGCTAAAGTACGGTTAGAGATAATGGTACATCGCGGGAAAACTAGACCGTTTACTGAATTTCTACGCACATGCAACTTACCGTAAGTAGGGTCACGATTTTGTCGCAAAAAGATATTTGCCCCACATTGTTGCAGTGACTCGCGTGCACATCGGCAGGTCTGCTTCATGGTTATTAGCAGCGTGTCTTTGTTCAGACACGTCTCTCATGTGACTGCACCAATCAGAGTAAGATTATTGTGGCTCCTTACGTCTGTGATTTGCCAAGGCAAGTGAGAGTAAAATCATCCAACCACAGACGATGTAGCAGAGCTGCAGATGTGCACATGACGCATTGGAACCAAATGTTGCAAAAATATTTTCGTCATAAAATCGTGGCTCTAACCATAACATTACTGGCTTTAGCTTGTACTTGTAGCTGTTACCCTATTTGACTGAGTCAATAAGAATCCCGCTAATGTAATATTTGAAGCTTGTTATTGATATGCAGACAGTACATCATCCAGTCATATGTGTAGCAATAAACTACCGCGTTTTGAAGGGTGTGTTGGCACAAAATATTTTCGCGATGCATCATCTCTGAGTATGGTGTATCACACTGTGTATACGGGTGAAAATTTCCACTGCCGTCCTGTAGGATTTTTTTTACAGTGTGACGTAGTTTAGAAATAGGGACATCTGATCTTCACGGTAATATTTTTGCACCACTGTCATTCAATGCTTCACGTACATCTGCAGTTGTGCTTCGAGATCAGAGTGTGAATTGACGTAACTCTCGGCGTCTTGGAGAAGTAACCGTTATTCACAGACGTGTGTTGGTAACCTTGTTCTGATTGGCACAGACAAATAAACACCTGCGCGCATTGATACGCTGCCAATATCCACGAAGTACAGCTGTAGATGAGTGAGAGATTATAGCCAGTGCTTAGCATGACGGGTGATATGAAGTGAGTATGGAGCAGCGCCGGAGTGAAGGGGCGGGGGAAATGGGAGATCCGCGAGAAAACCCGCCAACCAACGGCATCGTCCTGCGTGAATCTAACCAGGCTCGTTCTGGTAGGAGGCGAATGGTCTGACAATTCGGCTACCGCGGCCCCCAGTAACTACGAAGTATAGCTGTAGATGTGGGTGTGAGGTTAGAAACAAGCTGATGCAAAAATCTTTCCGCGGAAATTCATGGTCGCTCGGAAAAATTCACGGATTCAAGGACCTGTAGGCTAGCCTCCAAGAATCAGTCTGAAAAATAGGCTGTAAATTTGCCACACGTGCGTATAGGCATAGCCGTCTTTATTAGAAGGCAACGACCTTATATATGGCAACCCTGCCAGGAAGGGTCATCTTAACACTTCTGTTAGCTCTCCATAGACAATGGCTTTGCCTGATTCGTAATTGTGCCCTACATACATACCGGCGAATTAGGGGAAGCCACAGCCGTTGGTGAGACAAAAGAAGTGTTAAATTGACCCTCCCTGGCAGGGTTGCCAGATCGAAGGCCGCGGCCTTGCACTAAAGACGGCTATGGTAGACATCCATGGTAACAGACATAAACCTAATTATAAAACAGTCAAAAGTATACTGAAGATACAATATTTGTATTGTAACAACTGTAAAAGTTTGCATATTTACAAGACGGAAGTATGGTAACTGTCCCATTCTGTTTTTAGGTTAATTACTTCCTAAACATTTTAGGAGTTTTTTTTACAATGCGACGTAGTTTATTAGTCGTGGCTAGGCTGCGAACAACTGATGACAGCAATTAATAGTGAAGTCTGCAGCAGTTGGCAACAGACCAGGATCCTACACAAGTGTGTCTCGTCTGCGTTGTATGGACTAATAATCACGACGTCTGAACACCGAGGAATGTAACAACTACGACTTGCGGCACACAACTTCTCACCCGCCTTCTGAGTCACACACCTCTGACCTTTGACGGAGGAACATGTGTGTGTGTGTGTGTGTGTGTGTGTGGGAGGAGGGGGAGGGGTGTAATCGTCGTGATTTGACCCCCGCTAACGTGGTTTACCGAGCTGAGTCGTCCCCGCACTTTGTTAGAACGTTGGACAACTTGAGTGGGCTTTGTGGCGGTTACAAGTGACTAGGGCCTGAGCAGTTTCATGTCTGCACTTACTGTGTGGTCTAACAAACGTCCAGTACGTGGAACTACAACTACTCAGTAAGAAATGTTTCCCGTAACCAGGGACATACCCAAGTGTGGCGGGCAGATTAGGGTTACAACGCCCTCCCCCTTCTTTTGTACTTCGTGGCTAGTTTTAAAGAGAATTATTGTAAAAAGAAAAATATTTATTACCTATAGAATATTCAATGCTACGAAAAATTTCTTGACTAGCGCTGTTTTGCACCTTGGAATTTTAATTTTTCCTGTTGAGCACATCCCCCCCCCCGCCCCACCCACTGTAAAGGAATGATTCTGTTTATTACAGTATTATTTCCAGGTTAAACGTCCCCCTTTATACATCCTTACTACGTTACTGTAACAAATAATTTGTAATATTTCAACACCGATGTATCGGAGTGTTAAGACAGTAGCATATCCGTTAGTAGAAGGCCGCACCCTTAGATCTGGCAACCCTGCCAGGAAGGGTCATTTTAACACTTCTGTTAGCTCTTCATAGGCAATGGCTTTGCCTGATTCGTTATTGTGCCCTACATATCGGCGAATCACGGGAAGCCACAGCCGATGGTGGGAAAAAAGAAGTGTTAAAATGACCCTTCCTGGCAGGGTTGTCAGATCTAAAGCTGCGGCCTTCTACTATAGACGGCTATGACAGTAGGCGTAGTAAAATTATTTTCCAAACATAAATTATAGATTACTTACATATTTTTTAGTAAACAGTCGAGTGTGTAATGACGTTACCTGACTTAAGTAACAATTCTTAACATATTCTATGTTTACAAGCTGACGTATGGTAAATTGTCTGTATTGTGTATGTGGGTGAAAAACATCCGCTATTGTTTACGAAGATTTTTACTGTGTAGACAGAGTGGCTTATCGCGAGGAAAGTTACCTGTTTGCAATCTCATAACATGTATTTGTATCCGGTGTAATTTTCTCATCATATTGTTCCCCGGACAGTTATGACGTGGCGATACTGCCTGAATCATTTGTTAAAGTATGCGTATTTCCCAATTTATCGACAGTATTATAGAGATAATTTAAAAAATATATACTTACGTGAATCTTGTGGATGAAACAGTTATATAAGAAGATTAACAATACCTAAATTGTAATTAAAAAATTTTATATGTCATAAAAAATAATAAAGAAGAACGTTTTGTTTTCATCTTTCCCAAAGCAGTAAATCACATTTTGTTTGAGAGAGTTGCGAATGACCTTTATACTTTGACCGTTGAGAATTAATTAATTTAAACTTGATCTACATTTAAACAACAACCTTGCGATAAAATCATACATAACATCTGACACATAATAAATATGTAGTGTCCTAAGCGGAACGTTTTATTTTTAAATCGTAAATACATGCTCGGCATTTCAAAGTTATTAAGTAACGTAAGGCTTGGTACTAAATCCGAATGCATTTGTAAAACGCAGAAATGCTAAAATAACTGTTGAGTAATTTCAATGGAAATAATGTTAGGGTTTGTAAATACATTGCTATCCATGAGGGTGAAACACCAACTTGAAAGATGACTGTTTCCCATAAGTTACTATACATAAATATAGGATGCGCTCTTGAACAAGTGACAGAAATCGCAGCGTGGGTTCTATTAGTACAAAATGAGCATAATTGATTCAAGAGAATAATTACTATCAATAAAACATATTTGAGCAAAGAAATAGTCGTCATCGGCGTATTGTAATGTTAACAATTTTTTGATTGGCAGTAATGAAGATGATGTGCAAAGTTTCTGGTGGAAAGTGATATGACATGTCGACGGTTATAATTAATGGACGTTGCGCAGTTCGTTTCTTGATTAAGAAGGCGTGGTACATAATTCAACGCTAAGAGCATTACTCTATAACTGTAGATGTCTTGAAGCCAATTTGCGAAAATTAAACAATAGCAACTCTATACAATAGTTTTAGGCAACGTTTTAAACAAAATAGTTTCCAGTGTTACGAACTTCTGTGGCACAATCTCTGACACCGGAACCTCGTGCATTTAACTGCGGCGCAAGAGATAACGCGTAAGGGATTAGTAATTCTGGATAAATATTTACTCATGAAGTTGGCAAATACCATCATCTATGATTGTCATTGAGTATTTTATCCATATTGGCTTCGAAAAAAGCGTAAGATTCAATTGATGTTTTCAGCGTATATTTATCAACCACGCACTCTTAAATATGCACAGTTTGTGCTTATCTAACCCACTCTTGTGTGTATTGTCAATTATACAATGCCTTTAAGTGAAAGGCTAAAAGGTGCTCACTTAAATTAACTTAAACATATTTCAGCTTACGTTTAATTTACCTGAGAGTGTGAAGTATATAAATTAACCGTTGAGGCCACGGGTCCACATTTATGTTATTTTTGTAAGTTTATTTTTATTTTATCCTGAAAGGGAGCAGATATAGAAAAACCGTCACATATAAATGTAGGAAATAGTTTGCAGCATTTAGTTTTTTTTTTTTTTTTTTTTTTCAAAACGCAAGATTTTATAATGTTGGGTAATAATCGACTTTAAGAAAATTAGGCTGTATAGTGCAAACAATTTCCAACATTGCTATGTAACGGTTTTGCGATATCTCACCTCTTACATGATTTAAAAAATTAAATTCGCCAAAACAGGACACGCAGGAACACGAGGGCTTAAAACACCAACTGAAATAAACACGTTTTATGAAGGTCAATAATGAAAAACTACAAAACAACAACCCTAGGACATTGTATTAGCCAACTGTAAGAGCAAACATTTATGATATTTCGACGTCACAGATTGTTCTTCAGATACAAGTTACTTGAAAAAAATTTTTGCTAAGACGTTAGGGGTAAACAACTGTCTAGGATTGCAGTTTTTTTGTACATTATTTCGAGGAACCCAAAACGTTAAATTAATTCTTTTAGCGCTGAATGATATACATGTTTCGCTTAAATATCGTAAAAGTCTCTGTGTTCCGCAACGTTCAGGCCGGGATGTGCTCTCTGGTTCACCGAGTCGATTATTGGCTTTTCAACAAACCGTCAGGCCTGTCGTTACAGTTCGTATGTCAAACCCGAACATGAATGGAGACTAATGTTTGCAAACTCCTTAGGCGTCACGCACTATTGATAAACACCGGAAACTTAAGAGGGAAACGTTACTTTAACAGTAATCGATCAGCCACATCGACTGTCTTAAATTTCAATACAACGTGCAGAATACGTATTAAGGCCTGGTTATACGGAGTTTTCCAGTGATTTCGAAAATATTAATTTATATTGCTACCTAATACTCATATCAAAATTTCGCTGCAAAGTTTTGACACTTGTATGTTTTAATTTGTAGCTGAATTTTTTTGTAGAATTATACTGAACGGTTTTTTAGATTTCATTACCTAAAGTACAATGTTTTTTTGTCGTGAAGATAAGCAAAACTGAAGGAAATTATTATTATTATTATTTTTTTGCTGGCGAATGGTACATTATTTTTAAAAAACGCGTCCACAGTATTGTGTATCGTGTGATTGCACATTGACTCAAACTTTTTCAATACTTTTGGTTAAAAAATATTTGAGTTATTGGCACCATTCTGAAAAAAACTCGGGAACAAGCCCTTAATTACAATTAGACGGAGCAAACACACATTATTCTCCGGTGAATATGCTCAGTTGTCGTCACATAAGTAAGTAATTTACAAACTCACTGTACATTCTTAAATCTCAATGCAAAGTGGCAATTGTAGGCAAAATAATCGTGGATATACCTGTAATTTACCGAGTACCGGAGTAGCATTAATGTATGCATAGTGTACGATAAATATACATAAATACATTTATATGCCATCAATCACTAATATATACATATGAGTATGTATAAACACACACTTATATGTATATAGTCATTTGTATGAGTGATACACACATATATACACACACACGTGCATCATATGTCTACTAGGCTGTTTTACATGTAAAATTATTGTTGAAAAATATGTTTACAAGAACAAAATGCTATCGTTTCAGTATAGTAGCAACTTTAACAGCAAGTCGAAATAAGCAGACACATTTTACAAATCTTAACTTTTGTTTGCATTTCTGTACACATTCAATTACCCAGTGAACCTACGCTACTTTCAAAAATACTTGTCATCCGTGTATTTTTTATTTATCGGATAATTTAATTGATTCCTTACTTTCAATGTCGTTTTACATTCTTCGTAGTTGTTTCCGTACATATGATGTCGTGACAGTATTCAAATGACTTTTCATGACGGCATGGAGTTTCTGTTCTGCAACGTTGCCAAACTAGGCTACAGTAGAAAAGGTTTTTTTACACGAAAAAAAAAATATCTGAAAGCGTTTACGTAGTGGGAAAGAATGTTTTCGCAACAGCGGAAAAATATATGCGACACAAAATATCCTCTGACGACAATTTTATTTTATTTGTAACAAATACAAGTTAATATTTATTTTAACGCATAGCTTGTGTTACAATAACATTTAAATACATTTTCTTATTGTAACACGTATTTAATACTGACTTAAAAGTGTAAAATAATTTCGCCCATGAAAATTCTTATAATATTAAAAAGCACATGCGGCGCATTCAACAGAGTTTAATATAGTAAATGTCGTTGAGAAAACTCACTCAACACTTCATATAATTTGCAGTGCAATTAAATTGTTAGTAAGTTGAGCAAGTGATTTTTTATGCGTCAGCACAAGCCCCACACTTAAATCTTACGTAATATAGGCTAGTTTAACGTGGTAACTTATACTAAGATTATAATAGTTTCTTTAAGTTGAATAATATATATATATTTTTTATATTTACCCTCTATTGCATTATCATTCAGTTCTGAGATAGGCTATGTTTTAATTTTCAAGTCTATACCTACCTGGGAATTTAGTTTAACGTAAGTATTACAAATATTTGAATTTTTTTCTTTTTTGACAATTGCGTTTCCACATTTTACCCCATCTCATATTGCATTTTCATCTAGTTCGGAACTTGTATGAAGTGTAAATATTCCAGCTTATCGAGAAGCTAGTTTAAAACTGATAGTAAAATTTGTACCGAACAGAAAAAAGTACAAGAAAGCGAGTAAATAAAAACGGTTTAAAGTTAATGTGGCTAACTTTACCGTGAATACTAGTTAACTACTTTAACAGCAACAAAATTGTTGAGATCATTACGGTTTGATTTAAACAAAAAATTTGTTTGCCTACAAGTTACTGTGGATTAGGCAATATTTTTCAAAAATGCTCTACGCCACAAAAAAATTTGTAGTAGCGACAAAAAAAAAGTTTATGAGAGTAAACAACAATACAATGTACCGAACCACGAATTTGGATAGTAGAGAAATATTAATAAAACGCTACATCAGCAGTTAATTATGCCTTCCGGTAACAAATGTTAGCGAACCTTTTGTGCATAGTTTCGCTTGCTAACTTGCGACGTCGCGAATATTTTCGCCATTCTGCCAACGGCATCGCAATCATTCGTCAGCGAGGGAGTTCACTCATAACAACAAATAAAGAATTTAACCCAATCATTTAAACTATATGGAACCAAATACGATAGTCACTAGTGTCAAAATATGTAGCACAAATCCCTTATACAACAGCCTGTCAAGACAGTTCCATCATGTAAATTACTGACACAGGAGAAACTCAATATATTTTTCGCGTTTGGATAAATCGTTAATTTTTATTTTGTCTTAATAAATGTTTTAAATGTATAGGCGCTTACTTATTACTATGTATAGATAAAAATCGTGCTAAAATAGTCTCGTATGTTTCGTTAACGATACATAAAGCAGAGCTTTTTGAAATGTAATTAAAATTTATTTATTTCGCCATGCACGTGTAAATTCATTGTAAAAATTTGTGTCACTAGCGATAGTAAATGAACGGACTACAGAATAAGACAATGCGGCACAAACTGCGGCATTTCGCTGTGTCTGCTATCTCACAAACGTTCTAAAATGCCTGACAGGTATGCAAACTGCAAGGCCATTCCAAATTACGACATATAGCGATGAACGTATATTTTTTTTCGGAGAAGGGGATTGCATTTTATCTTAGTTTGCTGAAGTTGGACATTTTAATATTTTTTCTATGCGTATCTTTAAAATGAGATCTGGACTACATTGTTTTGTAACGAAAGACATATTAGGACTAATAGAACGAATTTCTTCCCCACAAGCAATTTAAATTTCAAATATACTTAGAACATTTGTTTACAACGTCTCCGTCTAAACAATGCAGGCTACTTAACTTTATAGCCACAGTCAAATAATACTTTAAAATTCTATCTGTAGCAGTACATTTCGTGACATGTTCATAACTTACCTGAAACTTTTTCAAATAAGTTATATTCACTATTTGACTTCACTTCACTGGTAGAAAACGCCAATTTCTCACACGAATATTTTATCAGTGCGTACTCTTCCAGTAACTTTATTTG
Organism: Medauroidea extradentata; assembly: GCA_003012365.1. Lineage (NCBI taxonomy): Eukaryota > Metazoa > Arthropoda > Insecta > Phasmatodea > Phasmatidae > Medauroidea > Medauroidea extradentata. Next base: position 111,964 of record PNEQ01019324.1, read on the forward strand.
ATGTAAGTCCTTACGCGTAATTGTACATTTTTATACAATTTTAAATTCGTACCGTTATATGCTATCCCATTTTGCATTAACTGGCATCCCTGAAAATTATACATAGTCTAATAAAGCTTTAAACAGAGTGCATTAAGAAATATTGGCAACTAAATAATAAATACACGTCTTTTAAAGAGGCCCGTGTTATTTAACATCCAGTGAGTACTGTTGGCATGGCCCTGAACATAAAGACGTGGTACCGAGGCATACAAACTGTATTTTACTTTATACGCAAGTTAACAATAATTTCCTTTCCTTCAAAAGTAAGTTTCTTCAAAGCGTAAAAACCGGTATGTTGAAAACAACTATTCTAGCTGAACAGCAACACGTCAAACACCGGAATGCGGGAACAAAGAAACTTACAGCACACGGGGAAACCTGCGCCGTGCGTATTAGCATGGATAGTTTCGCTTATTGCAGTACACATAACAACATTAGACATGATTGCACAGTGTTGGCGTCGACTTTACTCTTCTTACATAAATACAGTTATTAATGCCATGATTTATCACTTACATTGTCTTCAAGATAATTATATTTTTATTCCTAAACGAGAGCAGGTATCAAATAATTGTTTTATTAAAAATTGCTTATATTATTTAGCCCAACTTTTTTAAAGAAAATATTTTATAGAATTAATAAGTTCATTAACTGAAATTCCTTAATAGCATAATTAGCTGAACTCGCTATGTATATTGTCTTGAAAAAATTAGTTAACATAGCACATACTGTCTGCAACAAAAATGTCCAACAGGTTTTCGATATCTGCTCTCGTTTAGGATTCAAATAATAATAATTGTAAAAGCAGTAGAAATAATGAATCATGGCATAAAGCCGTGCACAGTCAACAAAGCAAAATGTCCCGTAAGTTAAGTTGATTGTATATTTTTATAACTATAATCGACATCGATGTTGAAGATTTGTGTAAGCGCCTGAATAACCACATAGGTATAGTCTAACTGTAAATATTAATAAGTAAGTAATTAATGAAACCTTTGTTGAAAACAAACCTTCCTATAATGCTAAGAATTCATAGCGGTTTAATCACGTTCCATTTCGTAACTAGTGCGCCTATGGCTCTAGTCTACTTTGTATCAGATCTACGTTACTATATTTCCTACAAACTGCATTAATTATTCAACTAACGCATCTTTACTATTAATTAGACCCCTAGTACTTGCACTGAAGTAGTTTACAAAAATAATTATTACTAAATATAAAAGTAAATTAAAGTATATAATAATTTCAAATGAGGTTAGTTTTTCTGCACATAGGCAGGCGTGTTTGAGGTAATGCTAAAGTGACATGTTTACGAGTTGACAAAATATCGAAACACTTATTTGTTCTTACCTGATATAAAGTTATGTGTGCTGCGTGGAATGATATGTGGATTTGCTTTGATAAAATCTAAATTAGGCTAACAATTTATTTACAAATCTTGTATGCGTCTCACAAATGTTTGTGATAGTTAACTAGGCTCACACGTGTTGTGATGTAATATTTTGTATTTTTTATTTTCTGTTAAAATTACTCGTCCATAAGTCGGTTATCTGAGTTCGGTGAGTACACGAGGAAAGATAAGTTGCAGTTCGACCTACCAGTCTTCGACATGACAGTTAAGTTTTCAGGAAACACTAACTAACATGCTGTTTGTTTCGCCTCACCAGTACGTTGTAGCTATATAGGCCACAATAAGCAATATGCTTCATAGGTATGTGGGACGTCAGCTGTTCCACTCACGAGGGCATATCGTGAGGGTGAGAAGTGAATAGTTTATTTTTTACGCAGAACCAATGGGATGATATGAAAACACAATGTAGGCCTATGTTTGAAAGTTCGTGTTTCTGTAACCACATGTACACACACTTCAAATACGCCGATTTAAGAAATCAATGTTAATAAGCACATGCAGCCTGTCTGCCCTGGCATTTAATAAAATAATGTAATAAAAATTCCTGTCAATTTCAAATAGTTAGCTATTTTACTTAACCCAATGTCGATGATTAGCCTTTAATATAATTTAATATCAACTTTTATTCTCAGTGGTGTAAAGTCCGTGCTAGAATCGCCGTAACAAATAACCGCAAAAATTGAACACACACATTTGAGTGATGCATGCTACAATACACCATACCGCTGCCTAGCCGCAGTAAGACCGAAGAGGGATAGAAACCTATCAATTTCTTACAGTGTGGTTACGGTTATTTATATACGGCCACTTTACGGTCAATGTAGCACTGGCTTCATGCATGATTTTATTATGCTAGGTTTCCTTCTACATTAATTGTGCTCAAGCATATCACAATCTTGTAACTACATTCTGCAGTTTGTTATATCGAGTAAATTGTTACTAATAAATCAGCCTCATTTGATACCCACACCATTATTTTTTTTTACATTAATAGATGAACGTATAAACAACTACATTTCAAATAGGCTATTAATTTTCTTCAAGCATAACCGACCGCAATTAAACAAGGATAACAACGCAGTATCAACAATTTTCACTATAAGCCAAAACAACATAATGGCCTATATAGGGCCTATTCCTCGCAATGCAGACAGATATTGGTTCGTGTTGTGCCGATACATTGGCTAATAAAACAATATCAAATCGGAAGTAAATCAAGCGAACTATTGTACGATTAATATTCAATATTAAATACTAAAAAACATTGTCAGCATATTTGCTAATCGTTTCATTATAGCTTATTATCGTCGTAGTATTATCGACTATGATCTAACAAAACAAGGATGCATATCTCAGTAAAAACAATTTCAAGACATCTGTGTGACAGTTGTACGATACCTGGACCTTTTAAGGTTTTTAAATTAAATAAAACTCGCTGAAGTTGGAGCCAGTGGTGATAACTACGACACTGCTTGTGGAATAATGTAGCTAGGTGTTTGAATTTTTAAAAAATAATACTCGCTGGAAAAGAAAACTTTGTTGGGGCCGTAAATAAATATTTTGTAATTATGTATGCCACTTTTTTTTGGCTTCGTTGAGTTTTTCCGTGACTATAAAAAGTGTTGTAAACACTACAAAAAATTATGTGAGGCTGATATTGACGAAACATTCAGTGGGCAGTGTTAACCTATGCTCGCTAAGACAGCAGAAATAGAAAGTAGCAGGTTGTGGTAAGGACGAGTACATACCTGTTCTTTGCGGCTGCGGCGCGGTCCCTCTGACGACGATTCTTGAACCAGTTGCCGACCTGCGTGGGTGTGAGTCCCGTCGCCTGGGCCAGCTCCCTCTTCTTCGTGGGGTTGGGGTACGGGTCCTGCAGATACCACTCTCGCAACAAGCTTCTCGTGCGCTCCTTGAAGCAGTGCGTCTTCTGCTCGCCGTCCCAGATGGTGCGAGGCAGCGGGAACTTCTTGCGCACTCGGTACTTGTCGACGGGCCCCAGGGGCCGCCCCCGCAGCTTCTCCGCCTCCTGGTAGTGTGCCTCCAGCCACATGGCCTGCAGCTTGCCGTGGGACTCCTTCGTGAACTTGTGGTGCTCAAGGATGGTGTACAGGTCCCGGAAGTTGCCGCTGTGGAAGGACACGATGGCCCGCGCACGCAGCACCGCCTCTGACTTGTTCAGCTCGGCGACGTTCGGGTGCGCGACGGGCAGCGACCAGAGGAACCGAGCCAGCCTCTCGATGTCCCCGCTCTCCTCGAGGGTCTCGCACACGGCCGCGACTTGCGACACCGTGAAGTTGAGCGTGGGCAGCGCGAACACGGGGCTGGGCACGAGAGGCGGCACGGCGCCGCCCCCGCCCGCAGCCGAGGACGCCGCCGCCGCTGCTGCCGCCGCCGCCACGTGATGGTGGTGGTGGTGGTGGTGCACGCCGCCCAGGCCGAGCGCCATTCGACCGTCGCCACTCGCTGGGGTGTGTGTTCTCAGCGTCGCGGGCCGCGCCCGATCATATCATGACACTATCGTTGACTGCGGCCGTGCCGCTGGGGCTCTTCCCCCTCCCCCCTCTCCCGGCCGTCAGCCAGGGAGGGGTGGGGGGCTCGCCCCGCCCTGATTGGCCCGGCCGGGCCCGCGTCGCCATGGCAACGTCTCCCATCAACGTCAGCGCTGCCAATGAGAAACAAAGAGGCCGGGCGCTGAGGGGATAGGTTTCAGCCCGTGTTTGGGGGATCGCAAGCAACAAAAACCTGCTCTCCCCTGCCTCCCCCCTCGAGCCGGGAGAGGGGAGGGAGACGCGCGCAGGCATGGCGACACCTGGCGGCACGCTGCGCACTGCCGCCAACCCACCAGAAAGAGATATCCGCAGTGATCCCGTCGCGAAAACAACATTATTTATTGATTTGCCGGCTGCCGGATCCTTCGCGGGGTGACGGCTGCCCCCTCCCCTGTATCAACTCCTTCCCCCCTGCCCCTAGCGCGGCGAATAACCGCCTCGTCGCGTCCCCATCAGCACGTCTTTCTTCGGCGTCGACATCGCTGATTGTCGCTCCACCCATCTTCCAGCAGGCGGTCTCGCCGCACTATCGATGCCACCTTCACCGGTCGATGGTAATAAAGTCAGGCCGCCTGAATGACGGTTGACAACCGCTGTCCAGATGAATGGTGTACTTACTTACGAAGCTGTTCGGCCAGTTACAAACTTGACGAGTCTGCAAGGTCGATCCTTAATGTACTGCGGTAGAAACGTTTTTATTTTTCACTGCGGATTTTTTGTCACGTGTATTTACAGTTTAAGTACAATAACAGCGCATTGAGACGCCCTAAGAGTACGTAGTAGATAAACAAACGCTGAAAACATGAATAGATTTCTACGCTTTTTTCGAAGCCAATATGGATAAAATACTCAATGATAATCCTTGCTAATGGTATTTGCTAACTTTACGAGTAAATATTAATCCAGAATTACTAATTCGTTACGCGTGATCTCTTGCGCCGCAGTTAAATGCACGAGGTTCCGGCGTCAGAGATTGTGCCTCAGAAGTTCGTAAAACTGAAAATAATTTTGTTGTAAACGTTGGCTAAAACTATTGTCTAAGATTGTTATAGTTTAATTTTCGCAAATTGGCTTCAAGAAACCTACAGTTATAGATTAATGCTTTTAGCGTTGAATTATGTCCCACGCCCTCTTAAGTTTGACATTAGACTTTAAAAAGGACCAGGCCTATAGCCTATATCGTTACCAGGAAATTTTACTACTGTTGGTGGTTTCAAACTATTTCGATTCTCCACGGTTGTCGCTACAGTTTTTAAATAAACGTCTTCTAACTGTTGTAATTCAACTGCTGACATTGTCGCGTCAATTAGATGTTCTTTAATTTGTAGAAAGCATTTATATGAATGTACATTCTATTCCTGGGAAATGTATAGGTTGACCTAGCAGAGCGCACATAAGTTGTATTGGAAATATATAACAAATGCGTTCCGTATAGTAGGTAGGCCTACTGCCGCAGTCACATTCGCCAGTTTTTCTAGAGCACCAAAAGATAGCCAGGTTATTTGTGAAAGCCTGCAAGCAGTTCAGCAATTTAACACGATGGGTATTAAAATAAATCAAATTATTCCACACGTTCGCTAAATATTTTACTAGCAACAGAGTTGTTGTCAGTTAGTTTTTTTTTTTTTACGTCTAAAGACGTGTTGCGCAGAAGAAATGCAAATTTCCTATATTCAGGGCCATGAAATTTTCGCGAAAATAATGTTGTCCTAGTTTGTTTCAGTGCATTATGTTTACATCTGTACTTTTACTTCATAGACGGTAACTGGGTGTTTTATCTCTTACGTGTCATGAGGTTCAGCTTGCAAATTATAGCCGTGTAGTGTCGCTGCAACCTTATTCTGATTGGCAGAGTCTAATGACATAACTTCACATAGACAGACTGACAAGAACCATCCAGCATAGGTGAGGATCTGCACGAAAGGCGAAACAAACTGGAGGAAATATTTTTCGCGAAAAGTTCACAGCCATCAAGTTCATGATTATGTAAATCACATATTAGTTACAGAATTAAACTGTAGTTTTCAAAACACTCATTCTGTCATTAGTACTGAAGAAAATTTTAAAATCTAGGTAGGCCTACTCCAGTCAGTCAACTTTGACAAAACAACACATTCGACAATGATAATCCTTTCAACTTATTGGATGTGTGGACATTCCTCTGATTCTTAGAGTGTTTGTTATTGAGCAATGTTCAACGGTATTGTAAACTTATAGTTTAATGTGTTCTAGTCCGAAGTTCTTCTTCCTTTGGTATAGCCCTATTTGACTGGGCTAATGATAACTCAGGTGCAACAACTGTGGCACGGCAAGACCCTACAAAGGAGAGGCGCTGGAGTGAGGGAGCGGGAAAACGGGAGACCTCCGAGAAAACCCGCCGGCCAGCGGCATCGTCCGGTACGATTCCCACGGACAAAAATCCGGTGATCGACCCGCCGGATTCGAACCCGTATAACTGTGGTGGGAGTCAAGTTCTCTAGCCACTGCGCCGACTGCGGTACCTTGAAGTCCAGTGAGCTCAGGAGGTCACAGGTTCGATTACCAGCCTGATCATACAGATTTCGGTTTCCTGTAGTCTTCTACAATCACTCCAGGAGAATGTATGGGATGATAAGGGCAACCCATTTTACGTGAAAAAAGTCCATCACAATCTGTAGTAGAAATATTTTATCTGGGAGTCAATACCCTTAATTGGTCGCATTAAGGAGCGTCCCTACACAGCAGAGAACTGAGCAAGCGACTGACGGAAGTAGGCTACATACACTTGTAGCGACAGCTGGGCGTGCTCTCGTCTAGAAGACACACTGAGGGTGGAAACCAAGGTAGACATTGACCACAGGGGAGTATCCGTGAGTGTAAGAGAACAAGAGATATATAATACGAAAACTATGCTTAACTTTTAGGCTTTTTCTCACAAAAAATAAGATTCTATATGGGTTATAGACAGATATGCACTCACAAAGGACGAATCTAGGTTACTGTAAGTATTATTTGTCAATAGAAGAATATGTATTAGGTATAAATAAACGGAGCTGAATTTCAATATTTCACTGATATCTCAATTTTTTTAACGATCGTATTGATATTCCAGTACCAAAACTTCAACTGTAGTTACAAATATACAAGTTTCATGTTTGCTTCAAAAAAGTTTTACTGTAGTAGGTATTCTTAGAGAAATTAGACTAAACAAATCATCAACGCTTTTTAGGTTACTGCAGCGAAATCCCGACCGCTCGCTGTCATAGTAACGTAACTGCCATCTCCTCAATAACGTGACTGTCATTGCCGCAGTAACGTGACTGTCATTGCCGCAGTAACGTAACTGCCATCGCCGATATAACGTGACTGGCATTGCCGCAGTAACGTGACTGTCATTGCTGCGTCGTAGTCAAGTATAGGGACAGCAGCTTACTACACAAATACGTAGCCAACTGATAGGAAGATGCCATTTTCGCGGAAAGGTTTTGCATTAGCTTCACTGCACATTATTTGTACATTTACCACGTCCATCAAAATGTCACGATATTAGGTATGGTAAAACTGTTTTCCTACGTTAATGGTAAAGTTTCTATACATTCTCAGGAAACAGATAAGACTGTAGGGCCTACTGATGTTACAAGGCGTGTATAGAGGTCTAATAATACAGAGCATATTATAAGAGAGTCTTAACTCTCATGTCAATCTATAACCTTACTTTCGCCAAAGAAGTCTGAAGTAGGCCAATAGCCTATATGGCTCCAGTTCACCTCTATCTAATACCCACTTCACAACACACATTATTTAGCCCAGTTCCTTTTTTCGTAATTGGTACCTCTGTTTTTTTTTTTTTCTTTTTAAAAGGAATTATTTTGGTTGTTTGCATGTCGCAGGCTTGGCCGGTGACGTCACAAGATGAGCATCGCACCAAGAATCAGCAATTAAATTCACATGCAATCTGCACTGGCGCGCGACAAATAGACGCAAAAAATTACAAGAACTAGGAATGGCGGCTCAACAATGAATAGTGGACGTTTAAATAAAACAAACTTTCCCACACTGCCTGTGAGTGAAGTTACAGTACTTCAATTCATAATTAATTCGCTGTAACATTTATTTTTCGTTACATAATGTACCTGTACTGAATATGGCCCAGTTCTCAATATGGCCCACGGGTCGCCATTGTGTGTTATGTTAAGATCGATGTGGGATCCATACACACTATTCTCCAGTATGAACATACACCAGCTATAAATATCTGTCCTACATCATCCATGTGTTATATTAGTAATATAATTAATGACTTAGGCACACATGATTTTGAACCTTAAGCGGGCCGTATTCGGTACAGACACCTTAGGTTGTCCAACTGAAGTTGAAAACTTCAGCCATCTTCGGTTAAGGATCCGTTCGTTTTCCCTAACCCGGTTACGAGAGTCTGTCAAATGACAATGCTCAACGTTTCCTCTGCTTACAAACTGAAACATAGTATAAGTATTATAGAATTGCCTTAAAAACTTCCGCTACTGTTAAATAATGTTTCACAGTGTTGTTTCATATTCTTACGTGCACATATGTTGTAGCGCTATTGTTTCATGGTTATTAGTATTATGTATTTGGCAGAGAAGTCTCTCATTTGGCTACGCCTATCAGAATAATCTGACTGCGACACCACAGGTCTAAGCTAGAAGTACCGTAAGACGTGTCAGAGTTAAAATATCCTATCACTGACCATCAAGCAGAGCTGCACATATGAACAGTACGTAAGGGGTTGTAACCAAAAGGTGTAAAATTCTTTCCGTCACAATTTTGTGGCTCTATAATTAGGCCTAAGTAAAAAGTAATAATTGTTGGTAGACTACAACCGCGTGCTATCCACTTACGTAATACGTCAGTGGTGGGTAAATAACTGCGGCCAGTGTGTGTATATAGGACGTATCAGTACAGCGGTTACAGACTGTCAGGCGAGGTAGAGTACACCCATGTGAAATTGCTAGGGCCCGGTAGTTTTCGCGAAAAGAGTTTTGTCACACTTTGTTTCAGTGTCTTACGTGCACACCTGCAGCTCAACATCGTGATTATTGGCACAGTGGTTTTGTGCAGAGTTATTATTCATTTGACTGTGCCGGTCAGTACATGGATAATGTGACACGACACGTCTGTGATTTGCGGGTTTAACCTCCAGACGTTGTATGTTGCGGCATCCAATAACTGACCACAAAGCAGAGATGCAGGTGCGCACGTAAAACACTGAAACAAAGTGCTGCAAAAATCTTTTCGCAAAAACTACCGAGTCATAGAAATCACATAACAACGCGTGGTCGTAAACGTTTTCTTGTGACCAAAACCATAGCCGTCTTTATAAGAAGGCCGTGGGCTTAGATCTGGCAACCCTGCCATGAAGAGTCATTTCAACACTTCTGTTAGATCACCATAGGTAAGGTTAATACTACTACAGGTTAGAAGGATCAATGTTATAAGTTTGGCACAGGGAAATTTTCTGCCACTTGAGCGCTGGTATCGCTAGTGCACCAAACTGACCAGTCACAGAGCTTTCCTGAATTTTAAGTTACATTAAGTTGATAATTTAAAACCCGAAAATGGTTTATATTCACTTTTAAATTAAATTTAATGACTAATACAATTTCCGAATTTGTTACAATTTAATTTTACTACGGTTTCGTATTTTTCTGGTCTCTTAGCGATTGAAGCGAAACTAGTGGCAGATATTTTCCTGTGCCAAGATCTCCCATAAGAAAACGTATTTTCTTTCTAGCCTGTGTTAGAATTAACCTTACCATAGGCAATGGATTTGCCTGATTCGTTATTGTGCCCTAGATATCGGCGAATCTGAGGAAGCCGCAGCCGTTGGTGAGACAAAAGAAGAGTTAAAATGACCCTTCCTAGCAGGGTTGCCAAATCTAAGACCGTTGCCTTCTACTAAAGACGGCTATGACAAAACACAAGAAAGAAAGCACACGAGCATGAGGAGAAAACATGTTTATTATTCTTAACACAGCAAAAAAGAACCAAGAGAAAAGAACATAAAGGGACATCGATCGTCATCACTAGTCAAAGACTTCCCAGCATTTTTGCTGTGTTAGGATTAATAAACATGTTTTCTCCTCTTGTTCGTGTTCTTTCTTTGTTGTGTTTTGTGTCGTCACTACCGCGCAAGGAAGGTGTTTCCCACCATGCATTGCAATGTGATTTCCTGTCGTCTTGGTATACTCTATCTCTACTGAAAGTTTGTAACCGCGCTGTACTGATACAACCTGTATGTAGGACTGAAATATCTAGGCTGCTGCAAAATTAATCCGCTTAATTCACGCACCTCTCGCTGTCACCGCACAACATAAGGGCGCGTTATACCGCAACTTTCATCATCATTAATTTATTTTTATTTGTACCACATATTTTTTTCTTATTTTAGACACAAAATGTGACTAAATTTGGCACTTATGAAATTTTTTTTACCTCTCATAGTTTTCGCGTAATGGCTTGTTAAAGTCATATTTTGCATGTTTCCGTTTTAACGACTACACTAAAACTAAATGATATACCAAATTCAAAAATATCACAGTGTATAAAGACATTGCAGGTTACAATGACATGCTCATAAAATTAAAGAAAAAAAAATATTTGTATTTAAAAAAAAATATTGAACTTTTTAAATTTTAATTTTGAGTCTCAGCATTTTTTTTAATTCAAATAATTTTTATTCTTTAATTTTATGGGCATGCCATTGTAGCCTGCAATGTCTTTATCCACTGTGATTTTTTTCAGTTTGGTATATCAGTTGGTTTTAGTGTAGTCGTTAAAACGGAAACATGCAAAATATGACTTTAACAAGCCATTACGCGAAAACTATGACAGATAAAAAATTTTATAAGAGCTAAATTTAGTCACATTTTGTGTCTAAAATAAGAAAAAAAATACGTGGTACAAATAAAAAATAAAATAATGATGATGAAAATTGCGGTAGACCGCGCCCTTAACTCAGCCTGACACAGCATGAAGACACACACAATACACAGTAAAAAAAATTTGTACTTTTACAAAAAGATTTTTTGGAAACCAGTTTCCAAAAAAGTTTTTGGTAGCACTACAAAAACTTTTTGTACAATTTACAAAAAACTTGTATTTTTACAAACATTTTTGTATATTTACAAACATTTCTGTAAATATACAAACAAATTTTGTATATTTACAGCTAATATCTGGTTAAATTTATAAAACTTTTTTGTAGTGTTACAAAATGATTTGTAAAATTTGTCAGGTCTACTAGGTTTATTTTGTTTCAAATCGAAAAATTTGCTCATTAACGTTCATTTTACTAGTTCGCAAAGGTGTTTACGATATTTGTAACCGCTTTAAAAGGTTTATGACGTCTTACTTTCATTACCTGACTTAATACGTTCTGATATTAGTTTACAAGATTTTCCTTGTAAATGTACACATTTTTTTTACTGTGTAGCGAATCAAGGTCAAATGTCGCCCGAGGCAAGCAATTTCTTTCCCGCTTTATTTCCTTCATTTATCATATTGTTGCGTGCCATGTTCCTGGAGGCCAGTGGTCGGCGGTTGTTTCGTAACACCTTGAGGGCTGGCCGATGACTCAAAGCCCGGGTGGCTCATAGTGGGAAACCCGCCTAACCTACGTCATAGATACTTGTCCCAACTGTGTCTTAACCCTTCGAGGGTGGCCTACGTGACTAAAAGCATATCCGAAACATGATGAAATATCTATTTTTAGACCCCTGTAATGCGGGGAATAACCGACTGTCTGGGCTAGTATAAAAGCACAGAATCGGCACATTTGACGGAGTTCGCTATTGGAAGTGCTAGAGGAAGGTGCTACGCCTGTGGAGA
>PNEQ01019325.1:0-11388 GCA_003012365.1 Medauroidea extradentata
AGGGTTGCCGTGGTGGCTTTGATTGTTACTGTCGAGCTAAAACGAGCTGGCAGTTTGTGACCACGGTGTCTCTGACGTGTGTTGCGATTTGCGAATGCGCAACATGTCTCAAATAATTTGCTAACTTTTTTGACCGGCAGGCCAGTATCGGCGACCGTATAGTGAGAAACATTTTAAAACACTAAAGTGGTTGTTCCATTGCATTAACCAGCATCTCTGTCCCTCTTTCCTAGTATTATGTCATTAAAAATATCTGCGTAGTTATTCGTAATTGATGCTCGGAGTTGTTAAATAGCTTTCAAATAAATGTCTATCATAAAAGTTGACACGTATATTTGTTCTACATCACTGTACCAAACAAACACTACTTACCATTTAAGGAAATATAAAGTAAAAAAATAAGGAATAGCTGTTATTTTTGTAGTCACTATTTCGTTCTGGTTTGTATGCAGGCTGTTCACGGTTGATACAGCACGTTTGTGGATTCTGATATCATCACTTGGTTTAATTTTTTTAAAATGATAAATAGTATAATAATGAGTGAATTAATAAAATATTTGAATTCCTAATTTTTTATCTTAAAAATTCGCTTGAGTAGAGCATAAATACAACTAACTATGGCAATGTTAATTTTACGTGTAGACTAAGGATATGTACCTGTTTACAACTAGAACATAAGCGATGCTTTAAATAGTGTTCAATAAACCATGGACAGTCATTAATGGTTAATATTTATAATTCTTAATGTCGGTATTCAATTGTGCGTTTAACGACGGAGATTGTATAGCCACTTCTTGTTATAACTAGGGACCCCTAATTTTCGCGAAAAGAATTTTGCTCCACTTTGTTTCAGTGACATCTGTGCACATCTGCAGCTCTGCTTCATAACCAGTAATTGGACGTCTTAGCTGTGACATGTCATGGGGTTTTACTGGCAAATCACAGATTTGTGAAGTTGTAGTAACGTTATTGTGATTGGAAAAGTCAAATGAGAGATATCACTTCACAAAAACACGCTGCCAGTAATCATGAAGTAGAACTGCAGATGTACACGTAAGTCACTGAAACAAAGTGGGGTGAAATTCTTTTCGCGAAAAACAGGGGTCCCTATTTATAACTAAATATCAATAATCTTGGACATCATCGTATGGACCTAATTGTGCGGGAACAGATTTTTCAAACCTAGTTACGTTTTCCCCAAGCTCCTTACAATGGAACACGATAATTCATTAAAATATTCATACATTTGGAGAATTGGAGTTAAATAAAGAGGGAGAAAACGGTCTTCACTGTCAGTGGATTTTCGAATTTTCTGCCTGTCACCATGAATACAAAATACATTATGAAGAATTTGGCTATAACGATCTTAACAGTGCAAGTACCTGGACTGCAGTTACCTCGAGTATATGATTTTCCCAATTGGACAGCATACTTGCGATATTAGATGTTCCAGCAATGAGCAACAACAGTCAACACTTACATAAAAAATGAAGCAGCAATTGAGAAGGTTTGTATTACAACACGTGTTGATACTATACGAGACCTAAATACTATAATACATAATTTTAAAAAGTTTGTTATGTTTACAGGTGTGGTTGCAACACCTCACACGTCAATATCTGAAACTGGTGTTGAGGAATAACGCAAAGCGATAGAAAAAGGAAATGTTGATGCATACGGCGTCCTATTTATCTCTCTAGTGTATGGTGGATGAGGCAGACTAAGTTACGAACACAATTACAGTGCTACTTCTGCTGTAGTAAGTTAACTTACGTACAGTCAACGAACTGGAACATGTTGTCAAACACTGCGTACTGCCTTGCCCAATGGTTGGAATAACAATTATTCACACAGACAAGACTAACTAACATTCATTTGTGTACCATTTCTCCAGTCACATGCAAAATAAAAATATCTGACAATGTTTAAAACCTATATCAGAATTTCCCTGTGTGAGTCGCATGTAAATAATTTTTCTCTTTTCACTTGAATCCGTAAGGGCAATGTCAGCTATTTATATCATTCCCATTGATTACTATGCATTTGTTGCACATGAAAAACAACTCTAATGCGACTGACTACACCATGACCAATGTGCGTAATGAAATAAATCGAAAATATTAATTTTGGCAATAATTTAACACCGCGTGCTTGAATTTGAGCACCCACAAAAAATAGAAATAATAGCTTGAAACTACAAAATCTACAAAAATGGAAAACTGTAATTTTTATAATTTTTAATATAATACCTAGGCCTCTATAACAACAGAATTTAAAAAATATTCGCGTTTTCAAGCGAAAATAAATTTAACATCAGTAAACCTCTCGCGCAGAGATTTTCGGATAGTAAAATTATTTTAAAATTAAAACTTGAGCATTTTTTAAATTCGGTTGTTACAGAGGCCCAGATATTATCATATTAAAAAGTATAGAAACTTAAGTTTTCCATTTTTGTAGATTTAGTAGTTTCAAGCCCTTATTACTTTAAAACCCCGTTTTAAATTTATTATTAGAAAGTAAAGCATACCACCGCATAGTGCTATATAAATAAACGTCCGGTAATAAAATATTTATTCGGAAATATATCTCATCGAATTTTGATGAGTAGTTCAGAATTTATTGACGATTTAGTATTCCAGTCGTCGGCTTGACATCGTACCTTTCCATACCCTTTAACGACAACATTTATGAACTAAACTGAAGAATTTTCGTCTTATACTTGCACAAACAACTCAACTGCTAGTTTTTTTTACTGAATGGTACGTTAGCGTGATTCAGCCACGAAAATCACTATCACCTGACTGTGCAAGTATGACGACTTACTGTATCACAGACTGCAGACTACTTCAACAGCATAAAATGCAGGCACAGGTTGCGCTTCGTTTGCAGGTTGCCGACTAGACAAGAATTAAGTTTATACACAATTTATTTATTTATTTAATATATTATTTCCTTCATCTTATATTTATGAAGTCTGAATTTTATTTAATTCCAAAATTTTATTTTTTTGTTGAATTTAATACGTACTTTTGAGTCGTTATGAAAGTTGTTTCTATTTATACATTAAAAGGCTTTTAAACTTTCTTTGCTTCACGCCGTGATAATCGGAGAGAAGGCAGGTAAATTATTGTTTCTTGGAGCTAGGAATAATACTGCTGTATTTGTGACAGTAATGACTCATCTGACTCTAGTATAAGGCCACACCATGTTACAAAAATAGGATTCTAATAAACTATCAACTGCAATGGAATAGGACATAATCCTAGAAGCGTCTCCATTCACTAATTAGTGAATGAAGGTTTTGTTGATCGTCTCGTAGAAAAAGCTCCACGACTCATTACAAATAAAACTCCGTATTCAACTGAGTTTTATATGAGTCACAAGGTTAGATTTAATTCTGGAAATAGTATCAATTTTTTCGCAACAGGAATCATTTCAAAGAAGTTGTTAACGTCGCTGGATTACAACTCTTGCGTGGTCATTCGCGAGTACTGAGCCCATTCAAGGCCCTGACTGGTCGGAGTTCAGGACAGACTCACAAGATGTTGATCAAGCGTAAAATACAGCCCCGTGAAGCAGTCAAATGGCGTCTAGACTTGACTGCCGAAGCAAGAAACAAACGAAAATACATAAAAGTGTTAGCTCCTCCAGATGAAGACTATGGACAAAATGTATTGGAACCTGAAGATACCGAGGTCATACAGCAAACATGCAAGCTTTTAGTCGAATATTTTCAAGTTACTGTATAAGAATGAGACCGAATTGCTGTGCAGACAGTTGCACAAAGAGAAAGTGAAAAATGGCATGATAAACGACAAGGTCGTTTAACATAAAGTAATTATTGAGAGGTTTGTCAGCGGGAATATTCCACGCGTTGTTGTAGTTTTGTCTAGCGACTTCTGTACAAACCTAATATTGCAACACTTGCTTTAGAGTGTGGCATCCATAATAAATACATCGCTATTAAGAGCTTCGAAGCAGACATAGCTTTGAATGTCGACAGGTGTGACATATTTGTGAAGTTCGTACGTGGTCAATTTGGTGCAAGTCTAGATGGTTTCGTTACAGAGGAAAATGCTCTGGTTGAGGTGAAATGTGCTCCTTCTGCTAAGTCACTAGGCCTAATGAAAAATGCTAGACAGAAAAAGAACTTCTTTTTGGTGTTGACATCCGTCAATACATTAACACTTTATAAAGACGCACCAATGCTTTTATCAAATGCAAGGAGCACTGAACATAACTGAGCACGAATTCTACTACTTTATAGTGATGGCAGATAAACTGGAAAGTCTTCACACAGAAAAAATAATGACTGAAACATTTTGAAGACAGGAAATGATTCTAAAAATTGAAGCGATTTAATATGTATTGCATGTTGGCCAAAATCGCAGAACCTAGGACTTATTTTCCCAGTTCGGAATACAATTCGTGAACCTGTATCCATAACTGTAGTACAGAAGTCAGCGTACCGGTATCTTAAAAATGAAGAAGCAGAATGAGTTCCACGTATAGACAGTGTGCATCATGTTAATTACACTTATCACTAAATATAATAAGGAAACATGTTTACATTTAGTTGTTTTGTGTATATTTTGTCATTATACTACTGAAATTTTGTGAAATTGCAAGTACAGTCATTATTGCATTAGTAAACCTGTATGGATTTGTGCATTTTTATAATTTAACTGGAATAACTGGAGGTGTCTTATTTTAAACGATTCTGTATTTCTGTGTGCTTATTTCAAGAGAATCCGACGCTTGATTTCTTTACTGCCGTTTTTATATGCAGCAAGTCTTCTAAGAAAAGAAAAAAAAGTGGAATGACTTCCACATTGACAGTTAGCGCATTTTCTTTACGTTATGTTACTGAATATTATAAGAAAACATATTTTAATTAAGTTCTTTGTATATATTTAACCTACTTCTGAAATTTGCTGAGCTTGCAAGAACAGTGTAAGATAATTGTAATTATTGCATTACTAGGTCTGCATGGGTTTGCGCATGTGTACGATTTTATTCGAAACATTTATTTGTCTAACGATTGCCAAGCTCGATTGACACTGTTTTCTGTGTATATGGTACATGTATTTCACGCATATTTTGTTCTAATATGTGTGTGTTTGTAATGGCTACCATTTAGAAAGTCAACGACTAATCTTCTTAATTAACATGTGTATAAGACTAATTGTCATAACACTACCACACTACCAAATTTTATAATATTAGTTTAAACGTTTTCTGAAATATAGCATAAACTATTTAGTGAATTAGATTGTACTAGCTTTCAAAATGGCAGACCTGTGATAAAAAAGTATCAAACCCTAATGCACATTACATGTTCGTCGAGCGAACCAAATTTGGTTAGAATTCTCTGAATAGTTACAGAGATATACCGTATCACACAAACAATTCAAATGGCCAACATTTTGAAAGACAGTGCAAAGCGTTTTTGAAAAGTATAAAAGTCAGGTCCTATTATTTTATAGAGTTTGGTTGAAATCGGTACATGTGTTCCAAATATATTTGGGAGGGGGGGGAGGGACCCATAACCAGCCACAAAAACAGACACACAGACAGTAAGGTAATCTTGTAAGCCAATTTTTCCTTAGGAAGGCAGACTAGAAACTGTTGTCTGTTTTTTTTTTGTTCTTACCGCCTGTTTTTGTCATGGTACCTATGCTGCATGATGTGCGAGTACCTTGTTTTTACATTTGTGCATTTAAAGTAATAAGCTCATTTGTGGCTTGGTAACCTGTTCACGAAACAGTATTAAAATATGATGCAACATATCTAAGGTCCATGAATATTACACTCAGAAAAGTTACGTTTATAGAACATTAAATTTTCATATTTATTCAGGTTCAAGAGTTAAGTACACAATGTTGTCGAAACTCGAGATATCAGCATATTTTTAGTGGACCATTTTCAGCAGGTTTTCGAGTCAAATAATAAGAAAGGCCTTTAGGTCACAATTTTTAACAGGTAAATCAATGAATGTGTAAAACATTTAACAGTTTTGTAAGAATCTCCATAATATGTAGACCAAGTGGTAGATATTTCGTAAATTTTTCGCAAATACTTTGTGGAACAAACGGGTGAGCGATTGGTTTCGTCAGCTCTGCAGCTGATTTCAAGCGCTGCTTCGCAAGTGGGGTAAGGTCCGTCCGTAAAGACTGCAGCTGCAGGTGTCCTTGCTTCGTTCTCTGCGCGTGCTGATGTGGCAACAGCGTACAGTTATCTGCTTGCGCGCCGTCACACTATTCGTCCGAGCCGACCACCCCTCCCTCCCTCCCCTTCCGGCCGCCTGCAACCCTATCTAGGCGACGATTTCAACAAACAACACTCTCAGAGCCGCCCGTTAAGGGCCGGCTCGACCCATATGTTCAGTGTGGGAGAGATAGGGATTTCAATGTAAAATTGAAAGTCGCTTTACGCATTCAGTTTTCATTATTTAACTTTCAAACAAGATTTGTAATACAGATTTTGAAGACGACTAACTCGCTATAAGACGAAAAAACCATTTTCGTTATAAAAAATGTATTAAATCGATAGTTTAAATATTAAAATCGGTGCACATTTCAGGCTATGTAGTTTATTTGGATAAATATTATATAGCGAATTCCGTTACGATTAAACACATAAATAAGTCAGTGGTAGCATACCTGTATCTCATCTAGGAAAAGCGTGAGAGGTCTTTACGTAAATTAAATATTCGCGGAGTAATGGGTCGTGTACTGGGAGGTGCGCGCGCATCCAGAGGGGAGCGGGGAGGTAGAGCGGGCGGGCGTAGTTGCCACATCTGTTATCATCCTGAGGAGCGGCCTTGAGCAGTATCTGCGCGGACTCATCTGTAATTCTATACCTACTTACAAGGAAGTCGGCGGCCACATGTGAATGTTTTCGGTGCGATAGTGTAACAGAGAACGATCCACAATGGGAAGAGCGAAGTGTAAAAACAAACGTCTGCCATTATATAGCCAACGGAGGTATGTCAAAAGAAAAATACAGAATGTTCATGTAGCTAAATTTGCCAGGCATACAGCATGCATTTACGTTTGTATGTATACACCGTGACAGAATGTCATCATGCCTTCAGGTAGATAAGTGTGTAAAGGTTGTGGGTTTTACTATACATCTGAGATACATTAGGCCTAACCATTGAGTAAAACCTGTCTTTACTCAATGGTCTAACCACGCAATACTGTAGTGTCTCTATCTGAAATGAGTAAGTGTGTTGATGTACGGAACGAGTGTTATTAGTTTTGTGTAAGACAACAAATGCTTTCATAAATTAAATTTAGATAGTAAATATATATATAACAAACTATATTTCATGGGTGAGATTTTGTATTATGTTAGCCGTAATTCTCATGATACTCCGATTTGTCGGAAGAGTGACGTAGGTTTCATACTCAAGACAGTTTCATTCCGTACGTCTAATTTTAACTAAGGGAATTTTTTAAAATACTTTTATAAGACACTACCAGTTGAGTATATATTCATCCAACGCTGTATATTTTTCCGCCACGTATAAGAAGATAAAGGCGCACGTATAAAAGACTCGTGGCTGTCATTTAGCACGAGTGATTATCTGATATGCCATAACTGAACTTTGAATTACTTTCATCGATTGAGAAATTATTTAAATGAGCTCCATGGTCATTTACTGCATAAATAAGACAAGTTTATTATTTCATTGTTATATTTACACTATTTTTGTACATAAATTTTAGAAAATTCTTTCTAGACACAAGTCAACATTAACTAAAACTGTGAACTGTACAAAATGTATTCTACGAGATGTATGTATCATTATTAAAAAAATATTTGACGTAGGGCCTATTACATTAATATGTCTCACCTGAAATACAAATATTTTTGACTAATGCGAAAAGGCAGACCCAAAGGTAAGGAAGTTTAAAAATACAACTTCCTGGTTATTTTCTATTTTAAAGTGTGTTACATTTTTTTTGTTACACCAAATAATTTATTTGTGACCTTGAAAATGATTACTTTTCCCCCATAGATATTCAAAAATAATTTGTTACAATATCTATAGGCCTGTCACTATGAACGAATTTTATTTGAAACCAAAATATCTAGGATTGCCGTGGTGGCTTTGATTGTTACTGTCGAGCTAAAACGAGCTGGCAGTTTGTGACCACGGTGTCTCTGGCGTGTGTTGCGATTTGCGAATGCGCAACATGTCTCAAATAATTTGCTAACTTTTTTGACCGGCAGACCAGTATCGGCGACCGTATAGTGAGAAACATTTTAAAACACTAAAGTGGTCGGTCCATGGCATTAAACAGCATCTCTGTCCCTCTTTCATAGTATTATGTCATTTAAAATATCTGCGTAGTTATTCGTAATTGATGCTCGGAGTTGTTAAATAGCTTTCAAATAAATGTCTATCATAAAAGTTGACACGTTTATTTGTTCTACATCACTGTACCAAACAAACACTACTTACCATTTAAGGAAATATAAAGTAGAAAAATAAGGAATAGCTGTTATTTTTGTAGTCACTATTTCATTCTGGTTTGTATGCAGGCTGTTCACGGTTGACAGAGCACGTTTGTGGATTCTGATATCATCACTTGGCTTAGTTTTTTTAATGATAAATAGTGTAAGAATGTGTGAATTAATAAAATATTTGAATTCCTAATTTTTTATCTTAAAAATTCGCTTGAGTAGAGCATAAATACAACTAACTATGGCAATGTTAATTTTACATGTCGACTAAGGATATGTACTATAGGCCTGTTTACAACTAGAACATAAGCGATGCTTTAAATAGTGTTCAATAAAACATGTACAGTCATTAAATGGTTAATATTTATAATTCTTAATGTCGGTATTCAATTGTGCGTTTAACGTATAGCCACTTCTTGTTATAACTAGGGACCCCTAATTTTCGCGAAAAGAATTTTGCTCCACTTTGTTTCAATGACTTACGTGCACATATGCAGCTCTGCTTCATAACCAGTAATTGGACGTCTTAGCTGTGACGTGTCTTGTGGTTATGAAAGTAGTTTCTATTTATAAATGAAAGGCTTTTAAACTTTCTTTGTTTCACGCCGTGATAATCGGAGAGAAGGCAGGTAAATTATTGTTTCTTGAAGCTAGGAATAATACTGCTGTATTTGTGACAGTAATGACTCAACTGAATGAAAATTATTTGTATTTTTAAAAAATGCTGAAACTAAAAAAAAAAAAAAATTTAAAAATAAAAAAAAATATTTTAATGCAAATAATCTTTGTTCTTTATTTTTATGAGCATGACATTGTAGCCTGCAATGTCTTTATTCACTGTTATTTTTTTTAGTTTGGTATATCAGTTGGTTTAAGTGTAGTCGTTAAAACGGAAACATGCAAAATATGACTTTAACAAGCCATTACGCGAAAACTATGAGAGATAAAAAAATTGCATTAGAGCCAAATTTAGTCACATTTTGTGTCTAAAATAAAAAAAAATATCTGGTACGAATAATACATAAAAAATGGCGATGAAAATTGTGGTAGAGCGCCCCTTGAAGACGCCACGCTTATTAAAAACACTGTTTCCAAGCCATCCAACATAACTAAAAACGGCCTTTTCAGACTTCCGTATTTCAAAGTGTACTAACCGGACGTATGTAAAACTCAGATTGCGACCTGAACTTAACTTAGTTGTAGACTTTCCACCTATAAAATTATATATTCACTGCTTAGTGTCCTATAATAAAAACCGTTCGGCGGCAACTTTGCACGCTAGTTCAGCGCTGGACTCGGTGCGGCAAACACAAATTCTGCAATATAAACACATCCATGTGACAAAATGTATTGCATATTTGGGGAGTGTTTGTGGGAAACGATATAAGTGCCAGAAATTCACATTTTGAGGTTTTCCATTGAAAGAATTACACATCCTGTTGCCAAACCGTAGGAAGTGATATATAAGTGTCAACAATACATTGTTCAGCTCAAACAAACGTCCGTAGAATGCACTTGGTGTAACTCCATAACTGTCGACATGGAGAATGATGCAAGTGCCATTTGAAGTGACATTTTCTTAAATTGTTCTGTAACGGTTCTTTTCACACATAGCCTACAATCCTGTAAATAAATGTAACACAGCATTTGAATTATAAAATTATTTGTGACAGGCTTTTTACTTCTTTTTTTCATTTCCTGGAAAACTCACTATTTGGCATTTATATCGTTTCCCAGAAACACTCCCCATTTATAAAAATGCATAATTCGTTACATCGCATCAATAATTTAATTACAAGTCAAGTCAATCTTTTATTGTTTTAAATTCCATTTAAACTAGCAGTGCGCTCGCGGATTTGCTCGCATATGTTACTCATAGCAGATAGTATTTGCTTTAATTGGAAAACCTTTTTGTACACCGCTCCTATTAAATATCACCATCTGATATTCGCATCGACGCTACGCGGCGCAAGTTCAGAGTAAGTAAAACGAGCATATGAGAGAGTACTCAATTCCAATGCAACGCAACCAGAGGCAACGCAGGTGAAAATTTTCCATTGCACCTAAAAATAGCGGTATTTGATCGGCCTTAGATTAGTACTTAAGTCATCAAGTGTTAGAATGACAAATCTGCTAGTTGAGTTAACTCTGCAGCAGGATAGGTAGCTATAGCTGTCCACGCGAAAAGCAGTCTAGTTTGTCCCTGCCACTAACAGCGACTTCACCTGGGTCTTATTTATAGCACTTCAAAGTTTACGTTGTGGGCTTATTACAGACTCCTAAATGTAAGAGGGTAATCGAATGAAATACGCAGTTTACGTGCTATGAAGACTGGTTTCCTCCGAGAACAACCATTTGTGGTGGTGCACTCAATAACATACTTGTTTTTCAAAACCTTCACTTGAAGTTAAGTGCCACTTGGCCCCTAAGCGGTTTTCGCGGGATAATGTTTCTCAGAGGTTAGTGAGATGGTATATGTGGGCTGATGCTGTTGAGGAACTTTAGTGGATAGTGGACTGCATAATCCATTGTATCACTTTTGAACAATTTTTTTTTATTTATTTATTTTCCATATACGGATTACAACACTTATATAAATTCTTTTTATAGAATGAAAGACATCACCCTCACACAAGCAAAGCTTGTGTGTGAGTGCTACTACACAAATAATTTTCTATAGCTGCGGTAATTTATGTAAGAAAACTTGTCATGATATTAAATTAATTAAGAAAATAAATTTAGAATGCTGCATAAATTTAAAAAAATTAAATAATTATT
The DNA here is from genome assembly GCA_003012365.1 of Medauroidea extradentata. Taxonomy (NCBI): domain Eukaryota; kingdom Metazoa; phylum Arthropoda; class Insecta; order Phasmatodea; family Phasmatidae; genus Medauroidea; species Medauroidea extradentata. The sequence continues at coordinate 11,254 of PNEQ01019325.1, forward strand.
GATGGATACAGATAGCATTTAACAATATATAATGTATAAAATGTAATAATAACTAACTACAGTAAACTACTTCTTAAAAATTAAAGACAACTCTTCATCAGTTGAGTTATTTAACCATCGAACAATGTAATTTTT
>PNEQ01019326.1:0-15283 GCA_003012365.1 Medauroidea extradentata
GGTAGAGCCACGATTTTATGGCGAAAAGATTTTTGCAACATTTGGTTTCGATGCGTCATGTGCACACCTGCAGCTCTGCTATATCGTCTATGATTGGATTATTTTACTCTCACTGGCTTTGTCAAATTATGGACGTACAGACTCACAATAATCTTATTCTGATTGGTGCAGTCAAATGAGAAACGTGTCTGAACATAGATACGCTGCCAATAACCTTGAAACAGAACTGCCGATGTGCACGTGAGTCACTGAAACAAAGTGTGGCAAAAATCTTTTCGCGACAAAATCGTGGCCCTATGCATAGGATAATGGATTATAACATGCAGGTCGTTGAATCGGCGAAATTTTCCGGCCCTTACGAACAGGCCATCAGTGTCTGGCATGCAAGCCTTATCACGGGCAGAATGAAATGCGGACACACGAAACGAAAGGACGTCTAGCGAACGGTAAACGTTCGTTGCAAGTAACCACTCCTCACTCTACTTATTTCCAGGTATTGAATTGTAATATTCTTTTGTGTTGGAGTTTTGAGGTGATGAATAGAGCCAGTGATATTTGGTGAAATAATTCTGCAACAATATGTTTCAATGCCTCATGTGAACAACTGTTTCTCTGCTTCACGGTCAGTGATTGGAAGTTTTTAACTTTCGGCGTCTCGGGGTCCTACCCGCAAATCACGGACGTGTGGTGTCGTGGTAACATTGTTCTGGTTGGTGCAGTCAAATGAGCCACGCCTCTGGCATATTGTATTCTGCCAATAACCACGAACCAGAGTTGTAGGTGTACACGTCAGGCACTGAAACAAGATGTTGCAGAATTCTTATCACCAAAAATCACTGGCTCTAGTGATGAAGCAAATGGCGAGCCAGGAAGAATCAGCCTTACTGCCCACTCCTATCACCTTCGTTGTATTCAGATCAAGTGAAATTTAACTAACATGTTAAGCCTTTACATTTTTTTTTTTTTTTAGATTTTTTTAGATTTTTCATTCCAACGCAATGTACTCAAAACGATTAGTGTTCGTAGATTTTCTGAATTCATAATTTAAATTGTAATTAGATAACTCAACCACAACCACAAATTGTTCGTGGCTTATTGATTTTTCCAGCTCCTTCTCTGGCTTGTGATTTGTATCAACAGTACAGTATGTGTTACGGTCTAATATGTTGAGTCCATTCACTCACTGCCAGACAATAATATGTGAGCTGCAGATTGCCTACGCACAAGTCCAAATCCAATTGTTGTAAAACATTCTGTATAAGTATATTAGTTAACATACAACAGATAATTCTGATACACACAAACCCCACTATGCCCTAATAAGGGGTGATTAGAAACACTGGGGTGAATAGAAACACAATTTTAAAGCTTAATTTTCGGTACAAATTCTGTTTTAAAAATTCTGTTTTTAGGTGGTCAGTTATAACAGTATACAAACAGTACTTTTGCAGTAATTAAACTTTTTTAAGCAAAAGGTGTAACGTAGGAATTTATTTCTAATATTTTTTCTGTTCCCCCAGTGTTTCTAATCACCCCGTTTTACGGTACATTCTGTACGTTCCGTGTAAACAATATGCAAGTACACCGATTAGTTTCCTCACGAGACAACGGAACCCACGCGAATGCTTATTAGAGGAATTCACGTAGCTGACCGGGCGGTCTAAATATGTAGCAGTTAGTTGCGCTAATTCCTCTTTTGACGAAATCTCTTAACGCGGATTACATTTCTGGATCAATGAAAAGTACACCGCTAGTTTAGAAAGCCATCACGGAAAACACTAACCGGACTAGGAAAAAATCCTTAAGAGGAAATAATGTGTTATTATATATATATATATAAGTTATATATATATATAATTTGCATTGTCAGGTACCTTATGTAACACGTCTTTATAAATATTTTAGTGTACTAATTTCATTTCCAAAATGAAAAAGTAATTAGTATGATTTTTGAAGGATGAATGATTTTTATTGGATGGATATATGAAGACATCGGGAGCAAATAATGATAACCATCATTCCTGTAGTTTTCAGCTTAAGTGTAATAAATTGTCAAATCTGGACAAAATCGTTTCATAAATTTGTAATTTACTATGTGGTTTAAAATATACTACCAACGTATTTTGTAATTAAGTATTTCTTTTAAATTTAAGTATAGAAATTATTTACGTCGGCTGTCTTACAATGTGGGTTATAATTATTTACTCCCGAGGTCTTCATATATATAATGCTTTTATATAAATCCATACTTTTCCGCAAATTACTGTTACAGCTTGGAGTCGCATAGAAAGAGAAACCATTACGTAAACATAAAACCCTGCTCTACAGTTTAGCGCGCCGTGTGTGCATTCGATGCGGATCTCGATGAGCGTGGTAGTCTGACTCTCATCGCTCCCCTGTTTCCGGGCCTCAGTAACGAAAGTCTATATCCGGTACACAGGGCTCTTAAGGGGCCCGCCCACGTAGCGCCTTAACGGCCGTTCGACCTCATGAATGTGGAGTTTTCCCCCACAAAAGCGGGATTGGGTCAACCCCTGTTGTGGAGGAGGTTGTCTCTCGCTCTCTCTGTTGTCCTCTCGGCTCGGTCTCGCGAATCCTTCAATTTTCCACAACACTGGCTGCATATTTGCGCAGGACACATATTACAAGAACAAGATTTCCTCAACATTTTCAGTCGTTACAAGGTACAAACAGTCATGGGATCGAAAGCTAAAGGATATATCTACTATGGTTAAATTATTTTAAGTAAAAATAACAAAAAATAACGTCATTACACAAGCCGGAAAAGGCACTAATTTGGAATGTTGTGCCCTATTTTCTAGTTACTTAAGAAACTGATAGAACTGAAACAATTTACCCTTAGTGTGAGGTACCTTAATATCTTTTACATACACACAATCTCACTACTAATATTTTCTGTGAAAAAAACGTTTATCCTGAACCTCTACATCACAACTTTCATGGCAGGTAGGCGGGCCCCTTAAAAGCCCATGTCATTAACCACAATGAATTTTTCTAAATTTCTTCATGATTAAAAATTCGACAATGTTTATTTGAAAATATTGTAGTAGGGGCTTAGCCAATTACATATTTCATTACGTACATTGTATACGGAATTTTAAAGTATAGTTATGGAATAATGAACAATCTACAAAATTAAATATAACAATTGTCACGTGATATAATTATATCTCAGCATGTAATGAAGATAGAATAACTCCTACGATTAATTTAGTCAGATAATACGCACCTAACCGCGATGTGTTATGTTTACATAAAGAAACATTGCCGGTAAGTCTTCACATCCTTCATGAATATGAAAAATGTCAGCAAGGCCTTATATTAGGCTGTGTCGCATCTTTCGTTAGCTAGTTTTTTCCCCCATGTCGGTGCAATAAACTTCAAATCTTATATTGACGGAATATTTTGAAAAATTAAAGGCTAAGAGCAGTTATACGATGCACAAATTCTATGTGCGCGTTTTGCAAAATAGTATTGCTCGTTCGCAAAAAATATTTTGTATGTTTTGGCTTATTTTCATAACAAAATTGGAGATACTTTGGTTTTAAAAATCTGGAAAACTGTGACGGTTTTAGCTATAAAATAATTAGGAACAAATTATGATACATTTGTGACAAAACATTGTAACACTGTAACACTAGCAGGCGTGGTGTTAAAAGTTTATAATCACGGAAGACCGAGACGGGGTACGCAGCTCGCGTGGGCTGGCAGTGAGCGACGAGAACGGTGGGGTGTTTCACGTGTGCCGGGGGTCGGGTCACGTCACGTCACGCGGAGTCAAGTGAACAAGGGATCGACAACGTCGTAGCGACAACCCCTCGCCCTGGGCGCGGCCCTTGTCTTGTTTGCACGCTGATCGGCGGGGCCGACCGTGGGAGCCGCAGCGTGTAATTATTGTAACCGAATATGCAATTTCTTCGGCGGGGCGCACAAAAGACGTTCCCGCCCTGTGCTATCCCCTGCCCCCCCTCTTAACCCCCCCGGGGGCAGTGACTTGACTTGACTGAGGAGCGGGACCCCCTGACAGGCTTTGCATCAGGGGCAGGCTCTTTCTTCTAGTCGCCGCTAAGGGGGAGTCGTGGGCCCCCCTCGGACAGCCTGCCCTATAGGTCTGCACTTATGTCATATTAGTACTTTCAAGGTAAAACTCCGGACTGACTGGATTTAGACTGTAGTCAATGCGGGATGAATAGGAGATGACAAGAACTGGAAATGTGTTTACAGTCAAAGTTCCAATTGCATGAAAACATGGAGTGAACCTAGACCAAACACTGAAATACAGAACAAATGACTGCCAAAAATGAAAAAGGCATAATTTATATATATAATTTTAAGTTATTCGTCAGTATTTTTATTTATTTTGCACTTCCCATTATATTTATATCATTTACAAGTTTTATTTAGTTAGCCCAGGATGGTTCTAACCTCTTGCATAACGCAAACAAACTATTCGATATGATGATATATATATATTTTTTTCAGATTTACTTATATATTAGTATATGTTTCAAAGAACGAGTTGCTAACCTACAGAAACTTTACAATGATATAAGTTTTGGAGGCGGTATGCGGAAGGAATGGGGCATTATATTGGTAAAATGGTTCTATGGGTAAGTTAGGTTGCATGTGTTAGTACTGTGGTGTACACAAACAAAGAAGTAAGAAATATTTGCAGACATATGACCATGACAACAAACACACATTCTGTAATAGCAAACAATTCAAGACAGAACAGAACAAAACAAAGTCTGAATGCAACGCAAGGCAGCAGCACAATAAATATGTGGTGTGATTTACCACACAGGTTATTTGCACTAAATCTACCACTATTCATCACATTTTTTCATACAAGCTATTGCTACTGTGTTAAGAGTTTGTGGCAGTTATACACCTGCAAGCGATATATTTCGTTCAATTCAGTCCGATGGATGGTTAAAGTAGTGTTTCAATCTGGATTCTACCCTCCAATTCACTTCCGCGACTGGACAGGATTACTCACTCCATTCTTACTTCGGTCTAGTAAAAACGTGTTTGAATTAAGATTTGAATCTGGATTCTCCAGTCCACTCCTAGTTTGAACTGAATCGAACTGTTACTTTAAATGTAATATATGCTGCCTTTAACACACTGGAGTACTTACTTATGGTACCAACCTTTAAAACATAGATTATTTCTCAATCTCTTTCGGAGAAAAAAATATATATTCACGGGTGGTGTTAGAGTGGAGTGACGAGGTTTTGGTCACCGCTTACGGATAATCATAGTTCAAATTAATATATTTTCAACATACCTATTTTAAAGAAAACATTTTTTTAAATAAAAAGTGTAGTCCGGTCAACTTCTTAAGAAAAATTGCGATAGGAAGGGTTAATATAATGTTACTTGCACTGTTCTGTGTAAAACATAAATAAAAAACACTTTAAAAAAGCAAAGTTTCTTGTATGATGATTTATAGAGACACTGAAATTTCTCAGGAAAAGTTGACTTATTGCTAGGCTATAACGTGTTGTGTATAACACTGAATATTTTGTGTAGATACTGGCTATAGTTTACTTGAAGCACTGTTTCTCTATACAACATGCACAGTTAGAATATGCTGTTCACACATGTCACAAATTTCACTATCCATTAGTAGTAGAATGAAGATACTGCAGTTTATTGGAGATTACAAAGACTTTAAATTTTTTCGTGATTTTCCAGTGTGTCTAAATAAATATATATTTTTTTTTAGAAATAGTACTTAAAAAACCTTTTCTGTTTTAAAATAAAAAATAATTAAGCTTAAACGTTAACTTCTCGATTGAACTGAGTGACTATAATTTTGGTAAATATGATAGTCCGTAACACTGAGTTATTGAATGTTATCGAGGTTGATAAGAGACGAATATGTTCAAGTCCGAGTTCGAGTCTCGTAATTGTCAATAACGATTCTCCACATGTGGCAAGGCCTGCTGTCTTTTACATCACAAATTTGTCTCTCGGTATGTGATGGCTTTCCATCAGGTTTACACAGCGGTGTATTTATTCTTTTTCATAAACCAGCCTGATGAACTATTTTATTAGCGATAAACTATTTTGTTGTAATTACTATATACTTAAAAAAAATTGTCGAATATTCTACATTATTCAACAAACTGGAACGCAACATGAAATTTCCCACAATGTTTCGACTATTTTAAAATGCTGTAATAAGTACACAGTGTTTCGTAAGATAAATAATAGACTTTAAAGTTCAATCCTTAGAGGGAAAAAAAAAAACGAACGTGTTATGAAACTTATACCCGTAAAAACGTGGAAGGGTAGGAAATAATAATGGAATTTGGACTAAAAAAGTCACAATCATTTTATAAAATGGAAAAGGAAAAAAAATATATATTAAGATCCGATTTTGAAACTCCCATCAGTCGGTGTTTTCATTTTTTCCCATGGCAAATCGCTTCTCAAAGTCACTTAAAAAATAAGTTACGAACCATTTTGTGCACAAAAATTTATAGATGAAAAATCGAAGCGGTGAATGTTGGCACACGGCAGTAACCCTAAAGTAATTATCCATACGATTTTGTTGGTCTAAAAAAAGGCACTATAACATCTCTAAAGTCACTAACCCTAAAGTAATTAGCCTTTAAGTTGTGAACAATAAAGTCACTGTACCAACAGCCTCTGGCCTTCAATTTACTGCCGAAAGTCATTAGCTTTTAGCGTATAAATCCCAAAGGTATAGTTGGCAGTAAACTTACTGGCCCTTAAGTAATATGCCCAAAAATCACGAGTCGTTCAGTTACTAGATCTAAAATAATTTTCCCGAAAGTCACGAAACATAACCATGGGCCCTAAAGACAGTTTTAAGTCACTAATTGTAAAGCCACTAGCTGTAAAGTAATTTGCCTGAAGATACGAACCTTAAAGACACTAGCCCTGAAGTTAGTAACTTTGTCGCTAGTCCTAAGGTCACTGGCCCTAAAACAAGTAGTCTTAAAGGTCACTAGCCCTAAAGTCACAAGTCCTAAAGTTATGATCCCTAAAGTGACTTGTCATAAAACTCACTAGCTCTAAAACATCTGCAGAGCTAGAGACGGGTACCAGTCAATGAAGGGTCGAACTCATTATTCTTAGTCCTTCACCGTTAAGGCCGTTCCAGAGAGAAAAAAAAATCATAATTTTATGTTTGTATCACGGTCGTAGAAGAACAGGTCTGGACACTCGCCTGAAAACTTGACCCACTTGTTGTTTGGCTCTAGTTCACCAAGTTACCGAGAATATTGTGTTTTATTGGCGTTTCGGTTAGGACGGTCGGACTCAAACTCCGCCCACTTCTTTTCCCAATTTATCAAAACGTATTTTTTTTATCAATTTATGAAATATTTCCTTCGCTCACAAATTCAAGAAAAGCCTCCAGCTATCTTAATTTACTTTATAAATTTAACAATGGAAAAAAGTGGGCGGAGTTTGGGTCCGACCGCCCTAACTGAAGCGCCAATAAAACACAATATTCTCGGTAACTTGGACGAACTACAGCCAAATTACAAGGGGGTCAAGCAAAATACATTGTTAGATAGGCGAGTGTCCAGACCTGTTTGTTCTTCTACGACCGTGCACCAGGTTGAATGAAACAATGTTAGTTTTGCAGACGTTATTTTAGGAGTACGTTATCCTCTTACAAAAAATAGCTCAGCTAGTTTCCATATTATGGCAATAATTACAAAGTCAAAATCAGCATGTTTTTAGTTCATACACCCCCGATAACCAATCAACATAATGAAACAAAATAATTTACAGTAAACGTGCGTGTCACGGGCTAGGGCTTTAGGTATATAAAAACGCAATACGAAGTACTTTCGTATCTAAAATAATTCTACAAGTATCAAAAAGTTATCCAAATTTCAGAATTTTTTTTTTAAATACTGAACAATGTTTGAATGGGTTTTTATATACGTGAAGTCCGATTGGTTTTCGGGGGATGTATGACCAAAAACATGCAAATTTTGACTTTGAAATGTCATTATGTGAAAACTTGTTGAGCTATTTTTTTTTGCAACAAGTTACGTCTACAAAACTAGCACTGTTAAATACAAATACAAAATTATGATTTTCCCTTCTGGAACGCCGCGCCGTTAAGCATATGCGTGCTTGCTAAGCGTGCAGGAGCTATAAATCTCAGCGCTCCGCACGGGGACTTGACGAGTGTGGGCACGAGCCGGAATGCGAACCCCTAGACACTCGAGTGCCTGCTGGGAGACTCCAGTGACCGGCGAAGAGCTAGTTTCCTTCACGGGTCGACACGCCGCCAAGCAGCGCGCGTGCACACCCTCCGGGTTTTATTTCCTCCCAACGTCCGCACTCGAACACACCGCGCTTCGCTACCGACCGCCGCGCGGACTTTGTCCCGAGAACTCGACTCCGGGGGAGCTACAATGCCGCCCCGGTAAAAAGCGAGGAATTATGGCAGATGACTAAATATAATGAAAATATTGACATCTCTGGGGCGTCCCGCGGGCCCGGCCCGATAATGGCGCGCCGTCCGGCAGAGTGCGCCGGAAGTTTGGAGGCTGGCGAGTGGAATGATTTAACGATGAGCCGCGGAAGCGGAAATGGTGGCGGGGGTCCTCGTGAAGGTGGAGGGTGGGGAATAAAGAGGGGTAGGTACTGGATGGGCGGGGACCCCTTGCGGTCTCCCAGCTCCTTTGTGAGGAACCGGCCCGTCTTTAGTCGGGCAGCCTGCGTCGTCGGCCAAGTCTGGGCATCAGAGGCACAAGTGCTGCCCCACGCTCTGCGTGATACACGTATTAATTCATACACTCTTCGCGCTTAATTAAACACTTTCCTCTGTCGTAACTGCACTTTTTTTCTGTTAAGGCTGTTCGAGTGTCGAAAATTGCTTTCTACGTTTTTGTATATACCATTTTTTTATATTCTGATACGTCACAATAGTAAAATATCATTCTGGACTTAACGGAAAGTTATTTTAAATAGGCCAGTCATATAAAAGAAATAATTTTAATGTTAAATTCAAATTCAAAGTTAAAGTAAATTTATTTTATTTGCAATTTATTAAAAAAATATTGATCACTACAATTTCCAATATCCCTTTTCACCGGCGATAATCATTAAGAAGTTAAATTTAGAATTTTTTGAAATAAGCTATCTTTATTAATAACCCTTCGAGGAGTATTTTGTATAGATAATATTTATTTCCCCTTTTCAGCTCGGTGGCAGACAAATCACTTAAGAAACTACAACATAGCTTGCCACCAAGCAATTAAGTGACCATTCTTAAAAGGGGCACCCTAAATTTTATTTGGCATAGTTTATGACAAATAAACATCATTCTACACTATCATTGTATATTCCTATCAATTGTATGTTAAAATAACAATCAAATATCACATTTGCCGTTGTGCACCAAACTCATCGACCATGTTTGATAATTTTCGTGTTATGCCTTGCCCGTTTTTTTTGCGACTTTCTAACCGACCGATTCAGAACATTTCCTTCGTCTGTTAGTTCACGGTAACGAACTGTTCGTAACACTTGATTCTGTAGTCAAAATTTAGCATACACATCGCTAAAATTGCACTAGGATAAAATTTTTGTACAAAAACGACATGTAGGCCTAAGTTATGCAAGCAATTATACACTATTCCGACAAACAAATAAGTTCAATATTAATTTGTGTTGCAAATAACTGCTAAATAAACAATCGTAACGTTGAAGCTACTATTGGAATTTATTTGCTTCAACAATACAATTTTGTTGATGTAATTTATTTAATAAAAACTTATATTTAGTTGGTTATACTGAATTTGTCATTATTATGGCGTACTTAACAATACGTGTGTTTGATTTTACCCAAAATATTTGTTCGTGTTAAAAATACGAACGCTAGTTCGCTTGTACTATTTTATTTATTTGCTTATGCTATCATATTTATTTGAGTCAGCCATAATTATAACTATCTACACAGATTTAGAGAATTTAACCATGGCAGATATTCGAACAAAGAAACTATTTGGTTGGAAGCGAAGCTACATTTCCGTTCAAGTAGTTCTTGAAATTGTGGTTATTTGGTACGCACGTGTTCGATGGCTGACGAATAAAAAAGAAAGCTAATGTACACGCAGCGGTTTAGAAAACTTGTCTAATATTTTTTAATTATTGGTATGTAATACGTTTGTCGATAGTTAAACGCTTTATCATTTTGTGTTGTTACGTTAGGTTAAATGACTGAACATAACTATAACGATTATAAACATTTTGACAAGTACAGACTTGTCTTAATTCTAGTTTCCATTTCGTGCTACCTATGTTATGCCACAAAATTTGTTCGGAGACAGCCAGATTATCATAATCACGAGATAATACCAAATTACTTGTCTCAGGTGAGTATGTAGGCCTAAGTACACAACTACTACATTATAATTTAAACCTTGTATATTTAATGGGTGTTCAAACGCACGAAGTATGTTTGATTTAACAATACCTGTATGATATCATCAACCACGTAATATGGTTAAAACCACAAAACTATTTCAAACAAATAATTTGGTTGTGACAAGTCATACATTTTTGTTGCACGTGTCCAAATATACCATTGGGTAGTTTCGAACAAATTTTGTTTGATTTTAGAGTATGTTTTTTTTTTCAGTGAAAAAATTTATGGGATAACCCACTTGAAAAAGAGTGTGGCAACTGCATTGTCAAGTAAATGGTAAGATACATTACGTATAGGTAGATCCGAGCTGAATTGTAGACATATGGTGAGATTTGAGATGAAATGAACATTGATGCGGCATGCAGATAAGTTGCATCTGCAGCAAGTACGTTCATCACTATCTTAAAGACTGCTCCCAAATGATACTGTGTTTCGTCGGTTAAAATTTCAAGCTCTACGTTCAGTCGTCATGTTAGATTATTCTTCAGTGATTTTCCCAATTGTCGCAGCTTTTTGCCTTCGGGAACAAAGGGACTGATACACTGTTTACGTAAGAGAATTTTCTACTTAGTTAACTTAGTTATGATCACGTATTTGCTGAGTACAATCCGTAACAGTGAAGATTTTTTTTAAACAGTGAGTATATTCTGACTTTAAGCTTATTAAAAAAAAAATAATTTATACTGAATGGTGGGACATTATATAGATGATGAACAAAATCTTTGTATTTTAATATTATTTAAAACTTCTCAGCTCATTTTGCTACGTAAGCGTTTTTTTTCCAAAGTGTAATTTTACTTGCTAGTTATTAAAATCTTAGCACATAATATTTTAGATGGTACAGGTGCTTGCAATACATCTTTATCTTTAATGTTACGCCATAAAAAGGGTCACCACTGAATATCTCATAGGCAAATTGTCGGCGAAAAGACTTCACGTGCGTGCTACGTCCTACATGCCGCTTCCTAAATTCTAGGCCTCGGATTCTCAAATTACGTTTAAGGGGGCGCTTGACGGAAATTTTTTATTGTTTCAAACACTTTTATATTTGTACGAGATGTGGTTTGTTTTGTAGACATACATTCGACTATATTATATTGTAATGATACATTTTTATCGTTTATATATTTTTTTTTGTAATGGCATGTCAAAGTTCAAATTTGCATAAATCATTTTTATGCTTTAAAGGAAAACCAACTGACTTACCGAGCTGAAAAAATTCACACTGAATAATTAAGATGAAGGCTAAAAGTCTCCAATATAAAATAAAAAAAGTAAAATAATTTTGTAGTTTTAAAAAATCCTCGAATTTTATTTTGTAATTTCAAATTTCAAATTGTTTTTAAAATACAAAATTTTAAAATAATTTTTATTGTTGTATAAGATACCTTGTGGCTCATAATATAGTTATTCAGTGTGAATTTTTCAGTTTGGTAAATCAGTTAGCTTTCCTTTGAATCATAAAACCGTTTTATTCAAATTTGGAATTTGATGTGCTACTATAAAAACCTACAAAAGCTAAAAAATTTCCATTGCAGCAAAAAAATAGCCACAGTGTATCTCGTACAAGTATAGAAAAGTTCTAAAAAATATAAATAGTCAGTCAAGCGACCCCAACGTGAGACAGATACTACTAGCTAATGACGCTGGTGGGTAGAGCGTGCCTTGTGTCGCTCTAGCAGAGAACTGTTTTTTCTTTGTGGGAAGTGTTGTATCGGAGTTGAACAACGAACAGAATCGAACTTGTCAGTCACGTCCGTGGCTCTGAATTTTCCCTTTGTCGTTCTTCCATTCCCAGCTCCAACAACGGACTTTTCACGAAGCGCAGGTTGTACATTTACCTGACTTAAATATGTCAAATAGGCCTAAGTTGGGTGCTTTGTGACATTTCGTGAGTGAAAGAGAGATTTTGGTCAGTGCTTTACGTCGAGGTGTTCAGCGCTGGTGAGGAGTGACATGAGGTGAGCGTGGAGCATCGCGGGAATGAAAGAGCGGTAGAAACGGAAGATCCCCGAGAGAACCCGCCGACCAACGGCATCGTACGTCACGATTCTAACATGCGAAAATCCGTGGACCGACCCTGACGGGAATCAAACCCGGATCGCCTTGGTGGGAGGCGAATGGTCGGACTATTCGGCTAACGCGGCCCCTGCGACATTTCGTTAACCTTATGTGGATAACCTTGCAATAATGTAAAACAATTCAGTCCAAAAGCAATTATTGTACTGAAATAAAACATTTATTGACAGAGACATGGAAATGTCACGTTTTGTTTTGGGCAGAAGGTAGGCCTCAAACAAATGTGAATTTGAGTCACTATTAATTTGTTCTTTTTTCTTTGCCACGTCTAAAAGAGTGCCAGGTAAATAATGAAGAAGCGCCTAATTGGAGTCGCAATTATTGTGTCAGCCAATCAGCAGTTGTTTGCTTGAGTACATGCATATTTTTGGATGTTATCCTGCAGATTAATGAACCCGTGGAATTTTCTGTCTATGTTTACAATAAAATTAGACAATACTCTTATTTTACACATACCTATTAAAGAGGAATCATCGGTTGCAATGGTATTGGATTTCCCAATTTTTTTCCTGTTTGTAATTTAATGGTAATGTTTCGCTTTACTTATAGATTATGCTCACACATTTCTGGAGACACGAGATTTTAAAAGTCTGTGAGGTATAAATGCATAATGTTTCGTGTGGGAGGAAAATCATAAATAATACACCAACATAATATATTATATAGTTTAAACATGGTTTCACAAGGTTTTGAATGTAGCTAAACATTGACGTATTATATATACAGCATGTTCGTATTTTCAGAACTTTAGATGTAAATAAAAACTGAAAAATGCATTTTACTAGCCTAGTACACCTAAATATGTGCACCATTCGTGACGTAACAGATAACGAATTTATATCAATTTCTCCTCGTGTTGTGTAGCATCGTAGAAGTAACGGGAAACGGTCGGGTCTACAAATTCATCAGGTCTACCAACAATTCCCTACTCTTCCTACCATTTCCACAAACCATACTCACCGCCTACCACCTCTTTAGCAAATTACAGCTGCGGAATAAACACAGGGAACAGAATAAATTAAATCTGACAAAGCTTTTTCTTCGGTCAACACCATATGCACCGCTTATTTTCTCCCCTTTACTTTATTTAATTACGGAAAACCTTTAACAATTTTCATTGGTCAACATAGTTCGATGGCGGCCATCTTCTTTCCCTACCCATCAAGGCCCTGAATAAGATTAGTACTGCTACAGATTAAAAAGAAAACGTGTTTTCTTACGGGACAATTTGTCTCTAGTTGCGTTGTCATCGGTAATAGGTCTAATAAAATAAGATACCGTTAAGAAATTAAATGTTACTACGCTTGGTAAAGAGAGGTCATTTAATTTAATTTTAAAGTGAAAAACAAACCAATTTTGGTTTTTAAATTATCATCTTCGTGTAACTTCAAATTCACGAGCTCTTTGATTGGTCAGTTAACACCTCTTACTGATACCAGCGCTTAAGCGACAGAAATTTTCCCTAGTCAAATTTTACTATACATCTTTCTAATGTGCAGTAGAAGAAACAGTCGAAGGAAGTGGGGAGAAGAAATAATGTTCGCATATCTATATGTGTATACCTCTATGCGCATATACCAGACATAGAGTCGATGCAACCTATTCGATACATGCGCGAATGTGGCGGCGTATATATAATAATTTTTTGAACTGGTGTTTGGTACATTTGATTTTTGACGAACACCCACAGGAGAAATTTTAACGACGAAACATCTTGGCTTCTAGGACGGCATCTGGTGTCTGCCTCCCACAATCCAGCGTACAGAAATTTCACGGTCAATGAAATATTTCACAGCACTACAATATATTAATTTCAATTCCTTTTACACACAGTAAAAAACAGCGCTTCTGTTCTTAAATACTTAGCATCAAATTTTGTCGACATGTTCAGGTCAGTTATAAATTTTTCTACAAAATATCCGGTAATTAAATTGCACGTCCACTGCTAGTTTTCGTAAATATATCACGAAACATTTTAATATTGACAGCAGTGTATTGCTTTTGTGTCGCAAAAAAAAAAAAAAAAAAAAAAAAAACGTATTCACGTTCCCTACAGGATCTGTTACGTGTTTATCATTAATTCACATTTGTAGGCCCAAACAATTTCCTATAATAAATATTACATTTTCATAACACATTATTTATTCATATTTTAACTACACTAATTGACACAGAAAAATTAACACAGTCTTAAATTTACATAAACACTCAAATTCGTAAAAAAATTTATTTCTATCTGCAATATCATTACAGAAACTAAATCTTTCCAAAACATTTTTTTTCGAAATTGTTATGTATGGAGATTGATTTCCGGCTCTTCAAATAAAAAAAACTGATAATATTATGACTGTTGATAATATTAAGAATAATTTATTATAGTACAATATTTCTATCATTTTCTAAAAACAGATTAAACAATTTTTTTTAATATTGCAAATGGTGCACAATGATGTTAGAATCATTAATAAAAGTTTAAGAAAAAAATTTCACTATATATTTTGGGTAGTCTACCCTCTTCTGTCACCAGTACTATTTTGCATCCTCTTCCTTATATAAAGATATTCTAGTCAGAAATCTTAGCAGGTGCACGCTCAAGAAATACCAAAGTTTCATCGCAATCGGCCAAACGTTGTAGGAACGCATACTTACACACAAACACACAAACACACACACACATACATACATACACACACATATATATATATATATATATATATATATATATATATATATATATATATATATATATATATA
>PNEQ01019327.1:0-15283 GCA_003012365.1 Medauroidea extradentata
TTTTCAACTGGCGCAAGTTCATCATTGTGTGCAACAAGCGTAGAGAATAAGTTTGCAAAGTTAGCCCAAAGTTTCGGTTGTCCATCAAAGGTCGGCAATGTGATTTTGGGTAAAACTACCCGTGAGCTGCTCTTCCGTTTGTCAGAAGGCTGACTACATGTTTTTGACTCCCCTACAATGTCACTGACCGCTGCCAAAATAACGAAATATTTATCCTCAAAATCTGCTAACCGGCGAGCTAGATCACCTGTGGAAATTTTCAATTCAGTTGCCGCCATTTTCACAGTGACATAGTCCACGTCAAACGTATCGCGCACCTTAGCCAGGTCACGACTTGTGGCAACGAACATACTGTGTTTTGATGAGTCGGTACCTGCGACCAAAGCAAGGTCGTAGGCTCGTTTAAGGCGACTTTCGGCCAAGCGTAAACGCACAAGTGTTGCGTGTGGATCAGCCATTTTTAATACTAGGATGACAAAGAACAATTACTGCTCAACACAACAAACGGTGCGAACGGAACGACCTCACAATACCAAGATGCCCACACACGCGTGGTTACAACATACAACCAGCGCAAGCAAAAACGGACAAAACATGTGAAACCAACAACCACACGCGCGTACAAACTGGCAATTGCGTGAGCCAGACACCAGAACAAGAACACCAAAATACACACCCAAGGACCGCTACAAATGGTCGTTGAACAAACAAGCTAGTGATACTCGTGGCAATACCATGTGGCACCATCAGAACAAAGGAAGCATACAACGCCAGGTCTAGACGACGGACGACAACGAATGATGCGTTAACAGGACACAAACTGAGTTGCATAACTTCATTCTTCTTACAATGCCGAACGACGAGAGTTCGTTTCACACACGCGCGTCTTCCGTGGAACGTTACCGATCGCGGCACACGGCACGTGGTATAAAACGCGAAGAATTAATGCCGGCTATCCGACCCGGAGGACCAAAAAATGTACGTCGATACATGTACAATAACACGACACAAGAAAAACTGAACAAACTACTACGATTGCTACGATGCGAAACAATTACGAACCTTCGACACGATGCTACCGCATCGTTGCCATCTTGAAGACTGGTTAGTGGCACAGTTCGTGCCAACCTGGTAATCTTGCACACATCATGTAGGGTTGCCAATGTTTGGTAGGTCCTGTCCCTACATTTGTTTATTATGTACACCATCACCGACGACACACACACAATAATACTATTTACAAGTTCGAACACTCTCCATTATCGTAAGTTTTGCATGAGGTTCTAGCTTGTATTCTAGTGGCAACTTCTGCATGTGACAGGCCATTAGAAATGTGATCTTAACTTCACGCACCTTGAGGGTCATTTTACCATGGCTTATGTAAAATTATATTTTAGGCCTTGGAAATTAAGATCTATTTTTCCATGACCTATCACATATAAGCCTGTGAACCAAATACCCTCAATTTGGACAAGTCATTTTCACCGTACCAAAGTGAGGCTGGAGTCCTGTCTTGCAGGGCATTAGTAGTGTATTTTAACTGAATTCGCCACTAGTCTGATTGTCTTGCTTTTCACATCATGCTGAGTCTTCAACATCTTTACGTAGTTCATCATGTTTTGTTCTGCTTCACTTTTTGTTGTCAGCAAATACACACAAGTGAAATGAGAAAAATCATTGACGATTACTTGAAATTATTGCTCACCTTCTTTCGCTGATGTCTTCACTGGTCCACTTATATCTCAGTGTATAAGTTCCCGATGGTGTACCTAGTGGCTGTTATATAAAATAAAGTAAGTAGGTAACTTATTTTCTCTAATGTTCAGTTGAAGACTATCTCTCATAGGCAGCTTATTTTATTTGTATTATATCGTGGAAATTTTTGAATTATGACTGTGTGGATTATACATGATTTAAGAACTCAGCCCCAGTTATCTATTTAATCACCAACGAACCCAAAGTTTAATATTTTCTGTGTGACAAAGTTGCTCCAGTTGACTCTACCATTTTACAAAGAACAATAACAATAATGTACACTGGCGTGCTTAGATTTTCAACAGCATTTCTATTTACAATTTGTGGAATAATTCAATTTTTTGAAAGGGCAAATTTCTCAGGGCTTCAACAATTAATTACTGTACGTGAACAACATTCTTATGTTCCATTTGGCTGACCTGCATTGTTGTATTCTTGTAGGACTTCATAAATGTTGGTCAATACTTAAGGTAAAAATACAGATATTGAATTGTGTGGTACTCTGACTCTGAACATATAGGAACAGGATTTTAAGCTATCCCTTGCTTCAAGATATCTTTATGTACTTTTTGAAGTTTAGTTCTGTATGAAATAAGCTAACCATTTTTTAATGCAAGTGTCTGTAATTTTATACAAAGTGTATCTAATTCTATTAGTTTTTCAAACTTCAGAACAGAGAGCCATATAAAATTATTGTAGGATGCAGGATCCATTCTAGAAACGGAGTGGGAAAAATTGCTTGTGGTGTGCATACTGTGAATGTGACTTGCAGGTGGAATACGAAAATCCAAATGATCGCGCTACGAGTTCCGGCAACTAGAATACGTGGAACTCTGCCAGTGCGCACTGAGAGCATTTGGATGTGGGTACTGGAATATGATATTAGCTTTTGTAGTTTTGGTTGATTTTTCTTCAATTCCCTCTTTAAGTTTCACTGCAGATTTTCTTCTTTTTTAATTTTATCTTCTTTCTTTTTGTAAAATTGTTTCTATTCTCTTGACATAACTGTGGGTACTTTTTCTTTGCGATTTTTCCTTTCTGAAGTGTTTGTCCGGACTAGAAAAGGACATTCTGAAATGGTAATGGGGTCCCTAAAGGGAAGTTGTTACTCTTCTCAGTTCCAGATGTAATCTCACCCATTGTATTGCATAATAGTCTCTCCATCAACTTGCATGATAGTATTATTCTCTGGCTGATTGCTTAAATCTTCTCTACCCATATTTGTTAGATCATTAGATTCTACTTTGTGTTTGAGATAGTACGTACTGTGTTTACTTTTTTGAACATCGTCTTGCACCTCTTTTAACAGCAGTAGTAATGATGTTTTCAATGGCAATTTTGCGCAACTTGAGTAACTTCATTTTCTTAGCCCCCTTTTCTTCTCCAAGTTGTGCAAAGATCCTGTGGTGAACGAATTGGGTTGTTCAGTATAAAGAACTTGATCTTCCATGTTCACATCATCCTTGCTCAATACCATATCATGACCCATTTTACGTTCCTTGGGATATTGTCTTTTGACTATGTACAAAATTGTTATTATCTGAACACTAAATGCTTTTGCAGTTGTTACAATTGGAGAACCCCACTCAATTGAAGCTATGGCGTCTCTAATTTTCTTAGGTAGGCTATGTATTTTTATTTTCAATATTTATTTTGAATTTCTCCACATACCGGTACCTATATATATTCGTGCATGTAGTGATTTACATTTAAACTAACAAAATCTACTTAAAATATTAAATTGGCGTCTTTAATTACCACTTCCTTGCAGTGTATTTCTCTAAATCTGACACATAAAGCTCCTAAGCCTGACATCTGTGTCGACCTTAGGTTTTTGAGAATATTTAAACATGGGTGCAAGAAAATTCACAAAAAAATATCCAAACAATTCATGTGTTTTTCGTTGTACTTTGGAATATTGTTTCATGTACCTAACGCTGACACTGTCAGGCTTGGGAAAAGCAGTAAAATAACATAGGTCTACCCAAATATGACGTAGCAATTTATAAATATTATGGGGTTAAACTTCATATAACTTCTTCAAGACACTAACTTTAACATTTATAAACACAAAAACAGTTCAGCATTTGTGCAACAGTTATTTCAAAAGCTAATAAACGTTACATTGAATGTTGGCTTTTTTATCTGTTTTCATAAGGGATTTTACTTTAAACTGATGCACAAGGTAACTGTTAACCGACAACTAACACACCGACTGCCAGGCTTGAGAACGGAGTACAGTAGAGTAGACGACTCTAAGATACAAACTAGAATGTTTTGGGAAGAGAATTATGGTAGGAAAGCAAAAGTGGGCCTACCAATATTCTTAATATGAACCATTAATTTTCAGAGTGTCAGCTTTTGGTGCACTGTCAGCATTTGGTTCATTTACTATTTATGAGCTTTTGTTCAACACTAGAAACTATCTGTGATAATGGTAATTTTTGTACCAATTTCACCAGAATACTGAACTTCATTCAAAACATTGTTAACGTGCTCATTAACATAAAGGACAGTACAGAGTTAATGATATATTTGAAAAAAAAAGGAAGAGTTCTTTGAGTAGTGGTATTAAAATGATTAAAAAACATTATTGGTAATTTTTTGTTAAGTACAGAAAAACAATGTTAGTAAAAACCTTTGTAATACAGATTTGTCGGTAATCCAAAAAGAGCTTTCTATCCCTTTTGAATGATGTAGTGATTTTAATGTTGATTTGTACATTTACTATACAATAATTTGTGTTTCAATGTTAAGTCATGCTAGCGATAATCATATTTTCCAATAATGTAGATCACAGAGTCAACATTTGTGTGCTTTTTTATATTAACTGAAAACACTTGTTATTATGTTGCAAAGGATAAAAATTGAGGTCCATTCTGGTGCACTTGATGAAAATTGGTTTCCAGAATGTGGCAACCCACAAAGCAATTGAGAACCTGGTCGAGCACTCCAACACCTCGGAGCTACAGAAGCTGTTCGGTGCCCGGCTAACGTTCGGTACGGCTGGCATCCGTGGACGGATGGGTCCTGGGCCGAGCCAAATGAACGACCTTGTTATCATCCAGACGTCCCAGGGCTTTGTTTCGCATCTCTTGAATGAATTTAAAACCAAGGAAGAAAAGGAGAGAGGTGTTGCCATTGGCTATGACGGCAGACATAACAGTAAAAGGTAAGGTAACTGTTGTATCCTTAGACATTTTGAGATTGTCTGTGTCGAGCAATTTGATTTGTTAAAATGGTTATAGTGTGCATATTTTGAATCTTTTAAAAATGAGTTTCAATTGCTGGAAATTCATTTAGGTCAAGTTCTAAAATGGTGACCTTTTAAATTATCTTATGTCTAACGCCATTCCTACTTGTGTGGAGAATATCTCAGTTTAAAAAATTCACTCTGAAAATTAAGTCTTTTTGGCATTTTGAGTAAAAAAATATGTACTAGTGATTTAGTATTTTTCATGGTAGAGGCACAAAAGCAAAGGAGTGATAAGGACTACAGGCGTACACACCTAGTGTGAAAAATAGCTCCAGTAGTACAGTAGATATATTTTAAAGCCCAGAAATAGTTTTTTTTTTTTTTAATGTATGTTATATTTTAAAAGCATTCAACAACTCTGAAATGAAATTTCTTTTTGTAAGCCAGTGGTTCGAGAACATAGTTTGAAAAATAAAAACAGTTTTGTAACCCACTGCATTGAAATTTAAATGCCAAATCTGCAAGCCACTGTATTCAGTAGAACCCTGTTATAATGTTCTCGCCTATGAGGTTTTTTTTGTTATTAGGTTAGTAATATTTTAATTTGGTTCCTTAAACTGATTTATAATAGGTGACGCCGGCCAAGGTCGAACAGGGTCAGTAAGCCTTAACGTCGCCATAAATAAATAAGAATAAGCATGTGCATGACTACAGACTCATGAAATATTTTATTAATTTAGTGTACTAGTGTTTTGCATGTATTCTTTTCCAAAGGAGTCATTGATTGTGTATATCTAGTGTTTGTTTTTTTCAAAGTGGTCACGGCGGACATTCAAACCGCCGCCCGGAAAAGTTCCAAGGTTTGGTCAACTCATTTTGAACATTTAAAACCATAATTAATGAATTTTAAGGGATTTCAATGCCCGAGTAAACATGTAACTTGTTTTTGTAATGTATAATTCATTTTATGCCTTTTTTCTACATTTAACGTAACAATTCAGTTAAAATACAATTTCTGTAATGGTAGAGAACAGTCGTGTGTGGCGCTGAAAGCGAATGCCCCGGCGATAGGCCATAAGTAGGGCTAGGAATAATTTGTGAGTTCAATGACCAACATGCTAGAATCCATTATCCTGTGTATACCGAAGCCGTACCCTTTGTTCATTACCTTCTACTCATTCAGACAACAGACAATAGACGAATAGACGAGGCTTGAGTATGCATAGGACATTGGATTCTAGCATGCTGGTCATTGAACTCACGAATTTTTCCTTACCCTAAATGTCCCATTAGCGGCCATGTTCCTCCGCGCAGTTTGTTGCAGGCTTCTGGCTAGGTAAGATGCTGTCCGTGTCCGCTCCATCGTTGTTTCACTGAAGTAGGTTACCATAGTTATTTAATACACTGGATCATCATTTTTCATACATGTTTTCGCCAAGTATTCCCCCAGCAAGTGCCACTCCGCTTTATTTAATCATTATTACTGTGAATTGTACTTTAATTTAAAACCACGTGTGCGCTTTGTTCATGCCATATGGATAGGGACTTTGTAATCGGCAGTCATCCACACGTTGATGATTATTATTCAGTGTTTTTAATTTTCAGTCGTGTCAGGGCATGTTTGTATTATTCAGCAATGTAATTATGTATCATTTTCATGCGTCAGTTAAATATTTTATGGTCGGTTTTGTAAAACCACGTGCTCGTTACCAACGGCGCCATTGCCATCATTGTAGAGTGAACAAAGGGACATAGTGCATTCATTCGTACATCTACAGATAATGTTGCGTACGGTTCACGTGTAAGTTGCATCTAATTTCTTGCATGTAGCCAGGTAGATACAGTGAGCATTAAACATTGAATCTTTGAAAAATATCACGAGCTGTTAACTGCATATAATTCAATGTTAACTATAGTTACCTTACTGCATGTACCGTTGGCAATGAAATTGCGCTTACAGTTCCGTGTATTTTCCTATTTAAATTCAACAATACTGAAACAAAATAAACTGAAATCTACATAATTGTATTTTATATATGTACTTAAAAAAACTTCTTTTTTATCAAACTGTATCAATTCATACTGACTGTACATTTTCTCTTACACACGCAAACGTCAAGTGATATGTTCAGAGAAATATGATACTTCCCATCGTCAACTGTTAGGTGCACCAAGCTATCAATTGTGGCTGAAAATAGAAATTTAGCAGGGCTTTTTTGAGTACTTACTTAGTCCCTAACCACTATGTGTGTGTGTGTGTGTGTGTGTGCGCGCGTGTGTGTGTGGGTGTATATACAGTGGCATATCCAGAAGGGGGGTGGATGCCAAGAGGGCCAGCCCCATCCCCCCCCCAAACTGAAAGTCTAAAATTTAAAAATATAAATCTAATGCTGCATAAATATAATTAAGAAAGTTTTTGGCAATTTAATTACTAAAATGTTCACAAATACATTTTTTTTTTTTTTTTTTTTTTTTTTTTATAATGTGTTTGGTCCAATGAAAAATGGAATTAGGTGTATTTTGTACTAATCTGCAAGAATTCTCTTCTGGATCACAAAGCCTCTTTCTCTCGTCTACTTTTTTTTTCCTGAGTGCATTCTCGTGGCACAGCAGGGTTGCAGACTGGTCAGCTGCTACCTACCCCTTGAGCCGCACCCAAACAACAATACCACTGCCTGCTTCAAGGGACTAGAAAGCTTGCTGAGTTTGGTATCCACATGACCTGACTCTAGTCTCAGTCTGTAGGCGGCTGAAGATATCACTTCTGCAGTGCTGTAATTGTCTGTGCCACATTAGCATTTCAGAGCTGTTTTTACGCTGCTTATAATGTAATTTTTTTTTTGTGACATTGCGTTTACAAGTTACGTTGTGTGACAAAAAAAGAAAAGGAAGTTATCTATTGTCATATTTTATCAAAGTGCCGAAGCAAAATGGAAGGGAAGATGATGATGCTTGTGTAACAATACTGGTAAGGTTTAAAATTAATTATTTCATGGATGTATGAGCAGTTAAAATGTTTCTTATTATTACCGTATATCAGGGAATTTTTACCTTGCGGGGATAACTTTGCCTTGCTAAATACTACATTTTTTTAGTTCTGAGGTCATATTGTGAAAGTTGGGAGGCAAGTGTTTATAAAATACTACATTTGTTTTTCTGGCTAAAAGTTTTAGAGAAACTACAAAACCTAATATTTTGAGTGAAATAATGTTACTTTTCCGGGTCAAAATAACCTCTCCTTAATGGACCTCAAACGTGATACAGTCAAATTTTGTCAAATAACCCTTTAATCTTAATATCTAATAAGTTGCCTAAATCGGTCTAGCAAGCAATTTCATTTGATTTTATTTGAGTTGTTGAGCTTAATGTAAAGTGCCTTGACCCACTACCCTATTGTATGGTGGATTTATTGAATTCTTTTCCACTTTCTTATTAATGTTGGTGTGTTAAACGGACCTCCCTACTAAGGTGTTGCCATGCCTCCAGGCTGCTCAGGTACCTCCGCAACTGTGTATGTGAGTGTTGCTACCACAGTCAGAGCAGGGACCTTTTATTATAAAGTAAACTTCAGTAAAGAGCCTGGTCATACAAAAGTAGAGCCTGGCTTACCTGAACATGGACAGATCATACCAGCAGTTTTTTTGTTTAATTTTATTAATGATTTAAACCTAGATGTTTTACTTAGTTTAGGCCTAATGAATTGTAATTTCTCTCATAATAATTCCTTTTGTATTATAAATGAATATCTAACCAGTGAGCACCAATATTTAAACAGTGATTTTCAGTTAAGTCTATTTTCATAAGTGTATAGATGTTTGTACCTCACAAGTAATGGGGAAATTTTGGTTTATTTTAATTATTTTTTTTTTGTGTGTTTAAGAAGACTCAAAACATGCTGGTGCTGCCAAAGTGTAAATGTATCCATCCGCATGTACCGTTTTTGTTTAATTCCTTTCAGTTTCTGTAAACCAGATTTCAAAATATTGTAAAATGTAATAATAAGTTTTAATATGTATGGTTAATTTCACGTAAGTTAGTCTTACAGTAAGTGAAATATAATTAAGAGAGTTTCTAGCTGCGGGTGTATTCATCCGCGAACCTGGGGGGGGGGGGTCTAGCTCGTTGGCGGCCATTTTCCGCTTACCCTAGTCTTCCCTGTGTCGTCCATGAGTGTTGGTCGGTGTTGTAGCGAGCGCAAAGGGTGCTTCGCTAGACTCTGCCAACATGAGTGTTGAGTTTAATAAGAGATAAATAGTTGCGAGAATACGACTCGAAATCATTTACAGTATGACTGAGTTATTTGCAGTCGCGAAGTTATAGATTAATCGCGGAACTTTGTAGCCCACGTGGTACGCAGCCGGCCAAACGCGGGAACTCTCTTAATAATACCACTAGTGCAAAGGGTTTATTTCGCAAAACAGGACGATGGCTCACCGGGAAGTTCTTTGTTTTGTTATGTAGCCGACCATGATATGTAACTGAACAGTGTGCGCTTCGGCAAAGTTTACGAAATATAATATTGTAAAAATCCAATTGTTGTTTCTTCCACGAACTCTCGTAGCCCACAGTAAACCCTGAGATTAGAGCATGTTCTACCGCGAGTGATGCCGAGGCACCCGAGCGCGTGTTGATATTGGACAGCATAAATCTGTACCATCACATTGAGTTTTCAGAGGCAGAACCAATGATGTCTTGTAAAGTTTCTTATGTTAGTTGTTGTGATTGGGCCTGAGTTGTGAAATGTCACTCAAAGAACTCGCTAATCTCGGTTATTAGAATGGACGGCTTGAAAAGAGGCGGAGCTTCAGTCATGTGTGGGATACAGTTCCTATCTCCATGGATACCGCATCCGAACATAACCTTTAATTAGCTGTTTGGCTTCACATGTCTAGGATGAGATTTACGTCAAGAAAAATGGATTATTTGTTTGTAATTTGTGGTTTTTTCAGGTAAACATTAATCTTATGTATTAGCGTATCTTAACCATGAAATTGAAATTAATATTTTTAAACCTTGCGTGCAAATCTATGAATGCGCAACAATTTTGCTTTCTGCAATTACCAACCAACAAATCAGCATGTATGTAAACAAGCTTTGTTTCTCACAGTACTTTTCCCCTGCAGTGACGTCAGGGGGCGTGTACTTCAAGTCGTCCATTGTGTGAGTAAGACTGCTAAATTACGTACCGGTAGAACAATTTTAAACTTCTATATGTACACGCAAGTTTTTTCAACAATTTCAAACATTGTTTTTTTAATTCAACTGACACTGTCATACCATCAATTAGGCCAACTAACATGTAATCTTAAGAGAATGTCATCCACTCGAAAATGCACAGTCCAAACTGATTGGACCTATAAACATAAAATTTTAAGGTTAACTTTCCTTAAAGATGTAGATGCTAAGAAATTATTTATTTGCAGGTTTTTTTAGACGTTCTATTTTTAAGTGGTATGGAAAGGTAATGTGTTGAGCGATTGAGCAGAATATTCAATTGTCGATAAAATCTTAACTACTCATCTTATTTTAATGAAATTTTTTTGCAGAGTTGAAGTTTTATCTACGAATGCATATTTATATTAAAGCACTTGACGATAGTATGCTTTGTTTTCGAGTAAAAAGTAAAAATTGGTATTTGGAAAGAATAAGATATTAAAACCACAAAATCCGTAAAAATTTAAAACTATAAATTTTATAATTTATCTAGGACTCTAACCGACATTCAAAAATACTCTAATTTTTATTTTAAAATAATTTTTCTGTCTGAAAATCTCTGCGCGATAGGTTTAGAGATGTTAAAACTATTTTGAAATAAAAACTCAAGTATTTTTTAAAGTATCTACTAAAATGAGTAGTTTAGATTTTATTGGCGGTTGAATATTCCAGTCG
This sequence comes from Medauroidea extradentata, assembly GCA_003012365.1. Classification (NCBI taxonomy): domain Eukaryota; kingdom Metazoa; phylum Arthropoda; class Insecta; order Phasmatodea; family Phasmatidae; genus Medauroidea; species Medauroidea extradentata. The sequence goes on from PNEQ01019327.1 coordinate 10,841, forward strand.
TTCGCTAGGCACCGTAACTTTCCATACCCCTTAAGATGAGTCCTGGATTGGTGCATGGACGGCATTGCAGCATGTCATGCGTATTCTATTACACAAAACCACTTAACTTATTCATGTAATGTTCATCTATGAAAAGAACACACATTTGAAACTAATCTTCTATGTTTTCAAACATTCAGCACACTTGTTAGAAAGAGTATTTATGGGCCTCCCATAATGGCTAAGAGCATTTGTTTTCTTTTAGATTGCTGTAACTCCAAATATATTACCTTAATTCGTAAAGTGCAAAGCGAGAGTCATGCGTTGGTCTTTACTTCATACTGTTCAAAAATAAAATGTGGTCACCGCTTACAGTCCCATAGGAAAAAGACTGCAAGGAAAACCTTGCACGCCAGTTTGGCGCGCTGCAAATAGAGGCAATGTGCTTCTCGTCAAGTGTGGGACACAGGCTCTTATCGCTATGCTGTTCCCACGCGCCAAAGGTAGAAATTAGACACCGGCGAAGACTTCTCTTATGAGGTAAAAAAAGGTGTGAAAAGTGTTGTAATGAAATGTTGATATAGCTCGAACCTGACACGCAATAGTAGTAATTTTTACATCAATAAGGTAATTCCTAAAATATTAATTAAGGATTTTTCGAAATCCGACTGTTAAGATGTGCAAAAACGTAAGATATGCTTTACTAGAATGACACCTAAAAGTATTTTCAGAATTTTACGAAATTTTAAATATAAAGGGGGGAAAGGGACAAAATGTGTCTCTCTGTAGCTCTTTGACCTGTTTACGTAATGTCGCATAATATCGAGATGCTTTTGCTTGAGAATACTGCTTACACAAATACCAAACAATGCTTTCCGGACCTTTTGTGTTGCAACTAAAAACAAAACGAAAATATGTTTTCACAGAATATCTAATACGTAGGCTTATCCTTAAGACCGATTAAATATAACTATACCGTTCCGAAGTCTTGGTATTTATCTAATCATATTTTTAGCTAAGCAGAACGAAGAAGTGGTTATTAAAATTGATCCTTTTCTCATTGTATCTTAAACGGTACTATAGGGCCGCGACGTCTTGGCGGGTCGGCTCCCTAGTGCTCAGCGACCTTGTCATCGGCACGGCCCGGCTTGCCAGCTCCGCAGTTAGCAACTGCCTGGAAGTCTACACGCCGTGCGTGAAAACATTGGTCGTTAACAATCTCGCGTACACTGCAACACAGCGCAGATCTTAATGATTCAAAGATGTGATAATACTTTACGTTAATTTATTATGTAAAGGTAGTGCACTATATGCTCAGCTGGGCAGCTTAGTTAAACATAGCAATGCAATACTTTCAAGTTAAGAAATAAATTTGCAACTGTGGGAGTTGCAGGAAACACAGTTAAGACTTGCAGAAAACCACCTCGCTGATGCTTTCTTATACATTTGGTTTACCTGAAACATGAAGACGATCAAGACGACACTTTCACGTGCGTCAAGAACCTTGCCGCCTTTATGCACAGGTCGAAACATTGACGCGCAGTGTTGTTTTGGTTTTATGCACGGGACTTCAACCTTTTATAACTATTGGTTTTCACAAATAGCAGAGAAAATTGTAACGTAAGTACGTTGCCATTATTTAAAATAGATAACCTTATGCTGTTTTACTTGAAATAATTGTACAGGACAAAATGGAATATTTTCAGTTATTTTATTGCAATGGTTACGTTTATATAAGGTTGAATTGACCGCGCGGCACCTACGACAAATGTTCCGGTGTTACCACACTAGTCCTCCATACTCGCATTCACCTCCCCGCGTGTCTGCTGGTAACTTGAGGCATCCCATTGCGCCATGCACTGATAAGTTGTGAGAACTGCAATATAGCAACAGTGCGTTTTCAGGCCTATATCTTAATTTAGTATTTTACTCCTCTAGATGTAAGGGTTGTTATTTTAAAATACTGACATGCAATATTACAGCATCGTGTATTATACAGTCACCTGGTCATACCAGTAACTTCTTCCGCCCCAATCGTGCTACAAGTCGAGTACAGGCGTTTGAGTAACGAGGTTAGCCTAGAAAGGGACAGCATTTCAACTTGAAACTTTTAACCTCTTAACATACCAATTGTTTTACATATTTTGGTCTCAAAATTTTCAATTTTTTTTTATTATTGAAATTAAAAGTACGTACATGGAATAATTTGTCACATAAATTTAATATTTGTTCATCCAATAAAATAAGAGATATCAAATTGTCAAATAGCACAATTTTAAAACCCCGAATATATTCGTTAATTTTATTCGGGATAGTTATTGAACACTGGGATGCATCTAAAATACAGTGGAGAAGCTTTCAACTTGAATTATAACTATTCAAAAACAGGATAACCCTATACATAAAATATTATAGTATTATAAGGCAATATAAGAAATAGTTTAACCACATAAACCCTGAATATACTCATTCATAACCCCCCGGGTAAGAAAAAATTTAAAATTGTTGCTATACAACATTAGTACACATCTAAAACACTACAAGTAAGTTACTCATATCAGATACAATTATACAAAACCAACAAGAGTTTGTAGATAAAATAATACAGACATACAAACTCTGAATATACTGATTATAACACCTGTTGCGAAAAAAATATATACATATAAAATATGCGGCTTTATAGCATTTGTATTGAAAAAATTTTCACTGAAATAATTACACAAATCCAGAAAAACATTTTACATAAAATAATATAGCCATACAACCATTCATAACACCGGGAGTGTAAAAAAAAAAGTACAGTAGTTATGTTGCAAAAATGATAAGACGTCTAAAACACAGTGAAAAGCTCTTCACTAGAAAACCAAAATACTCAAGTCCAGCAATATCTTGTACACGTAATACAATAATCAAATAAGCACTGAATATATTAGGTCATAACACTTGGGGTAAAAAAATATTGTAATTATTTTATGTTGGTAGACATGTAAACACTTCCAAAATACAGTTACAATAGTGAAAATGCAATAAAAATTTCAGGCATAAAATATTTGGGACAGTATTACCCCGAATATAAAAAAGTTATCAAATTAATTTTGGGTTGAAAAGAAAAAATGACAAATGCCTAAAATCCAACAGTTTGACAAATCTGCCCCAGGGTATTTGCGAGCTCTGAGCTAAATGTTTGTCGCAGTGTGAAATGCTTTGAAGCATGGCACAATGCAAAGTGCTACATCACATTCTTCGCACATGTACCTTGATTCCCTTCTGACTTTCTTGCCCTTCTCATCACGAACGCGGCTGCACATACCACAAAGTCTTGTGGGGTGTTGCTTCTTTGCTGTGGGAGGAATCATTGATGGGAAGTGGCGGCCAGTCAGATGCACAGGATTGGTGCTGCTGGAAGGACGACCGGGAGCTTTTGGAGAGAAGTCTTCGTTCTTATGCTTGGAAATCATTTTCTCTAAGGTAGCAATGCGAAAATCCAGAGCATTCTTTTGTCCACCAGTTTTTTTATACAAAACAAATGCATTCCACAATGAAAGTTCCACTAAATGAAAAAATATTTTTTTATAATATTTTTTACCTCTCTTTCGAGGCACTAGATTTGCTGCCAAATGCTGGTCAACTTTATCCACCCCTCCCATTGTACTGTTATAGTCCACAACTGCTGACGGTTTCTGTTTCTTGATGCCTCTCTTCTCAACTGTCACCATTTTGGCATCGTGAATAGTGGTCAGCATACACACATCCTTCTTATCTTTCCATTTCAGCGCGGTCACTTTCCCCCTTTGAAAAGCTGCAAGTTCACCTCTTCTAAGTTTTTTATTGCAAAATGATGGAGGCAAGTCTTTTCTTGTCTGGCGTACAGTACCATAAATGTCAGTCCTGTTGGCAATAAGGAGGTCAGCAAGTTGAGGTGAACTGTAATAATTGTCAACAGTAAGACAGTAGCCTTTGTTGAGGATAGGTTTCATCAGTGTCATGACAATTTGTGAGGACTGAGGAAGGTTTCCAAACTCTGGATCAAAATGTGTACCCTTTCCAGTGTACACAATCATAGACCACAAGTAACCACTTTTTGATTCACAAAGCATGAAGGATTTGATTCCAAACCTTGCTCTTTCGAGAGGCATGTATTGGACCCAGCCTAGCCTCCCCTTGTAGAGCATCAAACTTTCGTCAACAGTTACATCACGCTCTGGGGTATAGACACTGCTAAACTTTTTGTTCAAGATTTCAATGATCGGCCAGATTTTATTTAGTTTTGGTTGAGGGTGAGTACTAGGATCATAGGCAGAATTATCAGAGAAATGTAGGCATTTCTTGAGCTGAAGAAAACGTTTATAGCTAAGGACCTGGCGAAAAAATGGAGTTGCAACTGAAGGTTGCTTACTCCAATACATTTGGTAATTTGGCTTCTTCACAATACTTTGAAGAAGAATTACACAAATAAAAGTG
>PNEQ01019328.1:0-15284 GCA_003012365.1 Medauroidea extradentata
ACTTGCAGATACGAAGTTTAAAAACACTACAGTACGAGACATCGTGTTCAGTCGCATGTCAAAACAAATGGCCCGTATTTTTGATAAAATTTACCATTCATAATTTTAATGGCCGTTATATTTGTGACACGGACCACTTTTGCCTCGCAGCGACACGTGTGTCGTTTGCCGATAAATACAACTGGAGCACGCATCTAGAACAATTCTCTCGTCAGCAAGACTCGGGCGGAGAAAACTAGGATCTGGGTACCGTAGATTTGTGTGTGCCGCTACTTGTCTAGTAGAAAATAATCTTGAAATCTGGAAAAGAATTAATATACCGTAACTTTTATTAACAATTACATTTACGTAACTTTTTATTAACAATTACATTTACGTAACTTTTTATTAACAATTACATTTACGTATTTTCTTCTTTGCGCGCATGTGTAAAAGCGGCATAAATAATTTATTTTTTTCAATTGAGCACTATATTTACCAGAGGTGGCTGAGTAGCTGGCGGCTGGCCGAGCGGCAGAAACAGCTTGCAGGCTCTGTCCAGCGTTGCCAAGTAGGCCTAGCACACAATGGGCAGCAGCTGCTGCTTGCTTTGTCCGCCGCCGTACATTGCGAATTATTCCGGTGTCTATGCGCCCCATAAAACCACTTACTTTATTCCCTTCAGCTAAATTTTTTTTCTAAAGGATAAAAGTTTTATTTCGGCTAGGGATGAATATTTCCCCCCCCCCCCCCCAAGGTTTTGTACCTTCTAAAATCATGACTCGTTTCATGTGTGGGGTTGTATTTAATGGCGACAAATACAGTACAATATATTGTATGTTAAATTAATTTTTTCAATAAAGTTGTGTTTCAGGGTATACGTCTGACTGACGTGCAGCAGTCAGATAATTGCAGAGACTGCTACGTGGTAGCAGATAAGATAGCAACAACTCCCGTTGATGATAACCACGTCTGAGTAATGGCACCATATAAGATAAACTAATGACTCGATCAACCGTGAGTAATGGCACCATATAAGATAAACTAATGACTCGATCAATCGTGAAATTCGGTTATCCGACTGTCTCGTCCCCTGCATTATCGCGGATAATAGAGGTTCTACTGTATGTTTGTTCTGTAATTTCTTTGATTTTTTTTTCTTTTATTTTGACTGTAACTAATTTGTAATTTTTGCATGTTAAATAATTTTAATTTATAGATTTTAAATTGGTTTTGGTTAGTTAGTGAATTAATGCCTCAGACAGCTTTGTTTTTCTTTGGAGTGTTAGCACACATCCAGTAATTTTTTTTTAAAGTACACTCTTGTAATTAATTTTCTTTATTTTTCATGTTTAGTTAGAGTTAGTTTAGTTTGTTACTGCGAGTTCGGGTGATTTATTAATTTTTTTACAGTCAATGTAGATAATCTCTGACCAAAATCGCTTATCGGCTCGCATGCGATACTTTGAATGTGACAATAATCGCGAGTGCGTGAGTACAGATTACAGCTTTCATCTTTGGCTGGGACGACAACACAGAATGGCGACCAACAATCCTCTCATTGGCTAACCGGGAGATAGCCAATGCCATCTTAGATAGCCAATGCCATCTTAACTATTTCTAATAGTTTTGAAAATGCCAAGTTCAGTAATGTCAGGGAAGCCAGGGTATTAAACAAGAGACCCTGTGGCTTGGATTTACTAATTATTTTTAGTGATCAAGATAAAGTCGGTGCCACCAAGGGACACCTTCAGTTAAAAAATTTTGTGAGTAAAAGAAATAATGACTTTAGCAGCCAGAACTTTATTATATCTGTGTTAGCTGATTCTGCATGAACAGAAATGAAATTGATTAATACTTTCAACAAGAACTTGTAATTTTGCGATGTAATCTGCAATCGTTTCCAACGTATATTTTCCTCTAGTTTCGGAATCATAATCGCAATAATCCTGGGAAAAAGACTTTTAAGTTCTACCGATAATTACCGAGTTATCTAGACGGAGCAATATAATAGATTTTATGTACTAATTTTTGGATATTGGTGACACCAGTTCTATTTCTTTTAAAATCATTCCTATTACTCAGTAAACAAACATGTTTAGCAAACATTATTTTATTTTTATTTCTGTACCAAAGAGATTTATTTTAAACTAGCAGTCCACCGTGACTTTGCTCGCGAGTATTATTCATGACTGATAATATTTACTTTAGTTGAAAAACATTTTTGTACACCAGATTGATACTTCAGTCACCAAGTGTTAGAATGACAAAGCTGCTAGTCGAGCTAACTCAGCAGCAGGATAAGTAGCTGTGTAGCTGTCCACGCGAAAAGCATTCTTAAGTTTGTCCCTGCCACTAACAGCGACTTCACCTGGGCCTTATTTATAGCAATGCAAAGTTGACGTTATGCAGTAGTTATAGACTCTTAAATGTAATAGGTTAATCAAATGAAAACATCTGATTTACCCTGTGCACAACCATTGGTGAGTGTGCCCGAAATTACATATTTTCTAAATATTCACTTGAAGTTTAATGCCATTTGATGTGAGCTGATGTTGTTGAGGAACCTAAGTGGAAAGTTAACTGCATAATCCATTTTACCCCTTTTAAACGACTACATGCAAACTGCACTAATTATATCTGCAGTGCAGTTTTTGTGTGTCAGAATTGAACGTTCGCATGCAGTTTTTAACAGAATACGAGCCCAGAACCTCCCCGAATTTAGACCTGAGCTACAAACAACTGTGTCACGCAACATCGAAATAGTTAATGAAAACAAATTTAATTTAAAAAATAAAATACTCCTGTCCTTGGCTCATAGAGGTTGTACAACACCACGTCTCGATAGGTTGCTATAGAGGAACTCATTGTGCCTGACCCTTTCTTTTGAGAGAAGTTACTTTATATTAATTAATTAATTATTTTGATCATATCTATCCTGTCCATGAATTGCCTCAACTAGCCCAGCGGGTTTAGTTTACTCAAGATCACAAGTCAATGTTAGTAAGTGACCAATCACTCAACACTTATTTTTCGAGCATCAATATAGGTTCAAACTACTAAGTGAAACGAGTGATATTCATTTTATATGACACCCCACTCCACACGGTCGTAAACGCCCTTATTCGTGGCAGGAATCGAACAACGACCTCCCGCACCGCACTCAGGCCACAAAACTGGCTTCTCGGCCTACGGATTGTAATCAAAGCGGCTGACGTTTAATCGCCTTTGCCCGACCATCGGATGTGATTAAACACGTAATAAAGACTCTTGGTAACGCACTTCTGGTAGCCTACCGAGACACGGACCCGCGGGACACGGACACACGCGTCCATCTGTGGCTGGTCTATCTCCTGCACCACTGCCGGCACCCACGCCAAACGGTGATTTCTGACGCGGCTCCCTCCAGCCAACCAGGAGCTTTGCTTCAAATTCCCAACTTTCCGGCATTGCTCCGAAACCAGGCGATTACAACCATCTTTCGTGGTGATTTTATTTCCATAAAATCACAGTTTACATTTCTCTAATTTTGACATCATTATTTCCTATAATTATCTATACTTATGACAAAACATATATAAGTACTTAAAATTTGAATTAAACGGTTGGGCGACTTGACAGCTTGCCTTTCACATCCCCACCCCCTGGCAGGCAGCAGGAGGGGCCGACTGGTACTTTGTCATTGTTGACTGCTGCACAGCTCCAAATGCTTCCAGATGTGTGGGCGACTACCCTGTCTCTCATCCCATCATCTCCCCAATCCAAAATACGAAATATACATTAATTCTCCCTAATCATCCTACTATCAACCCTATCACATAGTACTATTAACTCAAGAGTACAACCAAACTTGAACCAACTTTATACTACAATTCTAGCCTGTTTTATATTCCCGTGATTGCCACCGCTTTATACTAAGAACATCTGATACTTAATTCTAATGGCCAGTCTTTAATGATATTTAGACCAGTTATCCCTTCAATATGTACATTTAATGTGTATCGGGCTATGCCTATTACATCTTGTAGAATTTATTTCTCGCTAGTTATACTGGCTTTTCGGATTTTATGCCTTGAAAGTTTACAAACTTAATCAAGTTATCTTATAAAGTAAGAAAAACATACATATTATTTTTAAATTCTTACGTAAACATTACTTTGACACGAACAATGCCTCAATATCTCTACTGATTGGATACATAACATGGGTTGATGGAAAACAAATTTTGTTATTTTTCATCCTTTGGGTATTGAATTTCGAAATATTTAAATTTCCCATCTTTAGACAGGGTTCAGGCTACAGTTTGATACTTCATTCCATCAGTCAGTCTTCTCTTTTATATATATGAGATGTACTTTAAGTTGACTTGATGTGCTAATAGCTTTATTTTCTGGTCTCATTTTGTCATCATATTCCAGATTTCTTCCTTTACCTGTTTTAGTAAATTAAATAACCATTCAACCAATAAGATATTTAATATCTAATACAAAAAACTTTCCTAATAGTACTTTATAAACATCCTACACTCTATCCCAGAGTATATGATACAGTAGAGCAGTAATACTCATGTTTTTATATGTTAACCATTTCTAAATTACGATTGTGGTTTATCTATAGCTAAAACATACATGCGGGCAACTAATGAATACACATTGTTTATAGGGTTACGTGCCACACAAGTTAATTGAATTCAATTACAAACTGCCTTCAAAGATATATCTCAATTAACAAGGAACAGTAATTGCAATACTGGTAGTAAGTTGCTACAGTTAATGTAAACGCAAAATTGCAGCTAATAAGAGAAATATTTTCTTTTATACAGAAAACACTTCCAAGCCTCACTGAATTTTGCCAAATTTTCAAAATCCGCCATAAATATTGAAATTAACCTACCGAGCTAACAGTTTGAATGCGTTTAAGCAAACCTGCTGATTCTTACAGACTTGTGGTCTACATTTAGCATTCTGGTTGCATGAGTCAGGAACATAATATAACTACAGTAAGTCCCCGATTTACGTCGTACCGATTTACGTCGTTTTGGATTAATGTAGCTAATGTTTGAGTACCTATGTTTCAATTTAAGTAGTCGCCAATTCAGAATAATGTCATTTAATATTCCCATTCTTTTTATTTTTTATTAAAACACAGTACATAAATTGTCATATTTACGGTACTTTTGCGTTTCATTTGTGCTACGTAACATAAGCTGCGCGTCGCCCTATATTATCATACGCTGCGACAAATGCTCCTGCCGTGCACGCTGTGATGCAATACTACTCGCCCACGTCACTAGCGCGACATCTTGAGACGACTGCTCTGTTTTTCGGAAATACGTCGTTAAAACCAACAATATCTACAATTTTTTATATCACCAACTTTACCTAAGAACACATCAGTGGTAGAAAAAAATTGTGTATTGGTTTATTTTGTAGACAAGCAGGGACTAGATTTTTCTGGGTTTAAAAATTTTTACATAATGGTGTGTTACGAGCTACGTCAAATGCATACGAAAAAATGCTCAAATTTTCTTAACTTTTTAAATTTGTCTTATTGCAAATTTAAAGTATCAAAGAGTTGCGTACTTACATCAAATTAAAACCCAATATTTAACAGCAGAATCCTGGTAACACCTACGAAACTCGTACGAGAGGCAAAATAATGTCCCACAGGCAACAAAGATACACTGCAGAGGTTGTTTAGCCATTTACGATACATATCACGTCTGCTCATTATTTATATGCTATAATATCATCTAGTATTGTATGCTACTCATAACCTTAAATGAACACGACTCTTCGATGAATTACGACCAAATCTCAACCGGCCTCTGTGGCACTTTAGGCCTTTACCGATCTTTTCTGTCGGTGGAAGCAGGTTGAAGCTTGTGATCAACCAAAACCCACGTGATCTACCAGAATCGGCAAAAAATGATTATGCGTTGGTGCATTTCCGATTAGGCGGAGTTGAAGTATTTAGAAACAGAACATGAGTTGCAATAAAAGAATCAAATAAGCTTGATTATTGATTACTCACATAAATCTACAATTTTTTTTAGAGCTGTGCCAATTCCCAAATTTTAACGATATGCCGATCCACTATCTGCCGATATTAATTTTTTGTATCGGCCGATCCCGGACTTTTGGTCAGGGAAGTTGTTACATTAGGGTCAGGGAAAATCAGGGAATTAAAATGAAGAATATCAGTGGTAACCCTGTTTTTTACGGAGTCCCGGTGCCTACTTTTCACATTCTTGCTGTTTGTTGCTAAAGAGCTCCGTTGTACCTTCGCAAAGTCAGTCCAGAAAGTCCTTGACCACAGTTAGGTACCTACCTAGTCTTGGATTGTTTAAAAGCTTCCAATATCTTGGTTATTATACACTTTGTATTCAATTTTTCCTGGCAGGGACGGTCCCCGGATGTTCGCAAGTAGGAATTGTACCGGACGATACTGCTGGATAGCGGTTTTTTTTTCACGGATCTCCTGTTTCCCTCGCCGTTTCCTTCAGGCACTGCTCCATATATACCTCGTGTCACCTCTTCACCAGTTGCTTAAGACCTCAGTGTTAAGCACTGACCAAAATTTCTCACTAACTCATATTCAACTTTGAGGAGTTTCCAAGTATCTTTGAAATCCAAGGTCCAATGCCAATAAAATTCCATGGGACCACTTGTAAACATCCCCTTACCAATAAAAAAAGAACGAATTTTCCAAATTGGTTGAGGAAAGATGGAGTACTAAGGTAACAAACATAAAAAAAATACAACCAAATTGAGAACCTCCTCTTTCCCCCCTCCACCCTATTTCATTTTACTACACAAAGTTCGACAGTACATGGTACCGGTACATAAAAAAATTGCAACATAACTGTGATTACTTACCTTACCCCACATCACATATACATGTTTAAAACCCAAACTATAGTGAAAAAGAGTTGGTATAAAAAAAATAACATTAAAATAACAACATTGTTATACGTACCTACTAACTAGCCTGTCATAAAGTGTTGTGTTGTTTGTCCTCAGTACAAAAACAATATCAAACCACCTTTCTGGAAAGAATTCACATGAATGGTAGTCTACTATTTTTCCACCTTCAGCCATTTTTACTTCCATCACATCCAACAACTGAAAACATACCCATTAAATATAGATTAAAAAAACATGCTTCAAAAAATATTTGTGTTTGAAGGTTGTTTTTACATTAGGCATATTACATAGACATTTACGACAACAAATGCAACTACTCCTTAGCTACTCAAACGTATACCAACCTTGTCTTCGTCAAGAACTGGGCACTGATACAATGAATCATACTCTTCAAAGCAGCAGTTGTCTGCTGCCAGTTTTCCAACTTCCAACCACTCGAGACCACTTTGCTCTGCAAGTTCCTTTGAAAGAGTTGACTTGCCAACTCCAGGTGTTCCTATGAAAAGGAACAAACAAATATTCAAACCAAATCATAACCATAACTAAGAAGGTTCTAAGTATGTCGTGGGCAAAGTGCGGCTGTTCAGACTAGTCAATCCGGCCCGTGACATGGTTTTGAATAACCCGTACAATTACACATAGGACAAAATATTTTCTGCGTGGCTAGAGCAGAATAACGGTTTCTTTCTCATTACATTTTAAGTACGGTATTATCGCATCTAATGTTAACTGAGTTTGCACGCAACCTTGCTTAGGTGTAGTGCCATAGTAGACGTCTGTAGATTGGTAACATGGCAATGTTGCGTACATTGCTTATCACTTATAAAAATGTGTTTTGTTCAATTCTTTTTCCGCCCGCCTATAATTTTTTTATTTTTACCTGGCCCTCCCCTTAAAAAGTTTGCCCATGTCTGTTCTAAATGCTTACAGTCAACTGACAGAGTTATAAAAACTCACTAAGCCCAAGTGGAAACACTCAACACCATCATTTTTAACTTAGTTTGCTAAACTAACAAGTTTATATAACATTTATCTGGGGATGTGCGGGACACATGTCTTCCACAGTCCCACAGGATTATTGTTAACTGCAGTATATAATTTGTCTAGACAGTGCAGTTCTTGACTTGCTCCTTGCTTGAATGCTGGTGCACACACATAAATTTTCTATGTGTGACTCCCACAGACAAATTAGTTACACAAAGAAACATTCCACAAAGTGTTTCACTAGACAGCACTTAGAACAGCTTCATACCAGATCTTCAGTAGAACACAACACATTTTTGCTACACTGCTCAGTCACACCTAGGATATCACAGATAAGTTAAGCCCAGTACACACGGGTATCTTCCTTGTACATGAAAGTGAGCATCAAATGTGTACAAGAAAGAGAACACTAGCTAGTGTTATAGCTAGTATCCTACCAAATTGATTGTTTAGTTCACACGGCCAACTTTCTTGTATAATCTGATGTACACCGTTTAAATTTGGGATACATATTTTAAGGCTGCATTTAGAGTATTGGAGGTAATAAGAGCAATATTTATTGTACCTGCACCAAAAATAAGCTTCAAATTGTAAAAATTTAATTATTGTTCCAGTTGATTATATCTAAATGTAAAGTTACATGGTGTGCGATCAGCAAATATTCCTTTAATAGTAGCTTTTGTTCAGCTAAATCCCTACCAATATCTCAATCATTACACATTTTCTATTCAATTTTGAGGAGTTTCCTGGCGTATATTCAAAATCCAAGGTCCAATGCAAATGACCCACTTGAAAATATCCCCTTTCCAACAAAAAATTTTTTTGCAAATCAGTCTACAAAGGATGGGGTTCTGCAGTAACAAACATTAAAAAAAAATTAATTTGATAACCTCCACCTTTTTTTAAAGTCAGTTAAAAAAGAAGATTAAAAATTTGCGATCAGCCTTCCATCGAGAGACAAAAGACTGCAAAAGTGTAGTGGCACATTACCAGTGAAAGGAAAATTGTGGTTTGGGTAGGATCTCTCTTATGGTGTATTAAATAATTCTCACCTCTACTACCAGGGCAGTTTTTCCCTGTGAGCATTCACAATCAGAACACAGCCGCAATTGTCTATAAATACATCCTTCTTTGCTAGAATCGGCCAGGAAACTGTTGCTTCAGTGGAATTGTGTTATGGTATGCTACATGTCTCCACAAGGAGCACATATGCGACACACTGCAACACACGTAGAATGTGACACTACACCTTGCCGCAGACGACAAGCCGCATGCTACACACAGCCGACAGCTGTTGTCAGCCGCATGCGACATGTTGCCAAAGATCAAGCAGGCTAGGAATAGGTATTTAAAGAGTATAATAGAGGAAAGGAACGGAGGATTTGAACTGTGTGGATGTGAAGGAGTCTGCTCGCCACTGGGCGTTAGCCCAATTGCGAGCATAAAACTTATTATTATTATTTTGGTGGGAGGTGAATGGTCTGACCATTTGGCCACCGCAGCCCCTCTTGGCAACGGAAATTGTCACAAAAACAAACACTAACGAACATAATTTACAATCAAAAAATAAAATTAAAATATAAATACACATTATAAAAACATAAACATGCTATAACAACGCAACTGACATCCCCAACAACTTAAAATTTAACGCTAGCTACTGTGTCAGACTAATACTCAACACAGTCAAATGGATTGTCAACCATCCACTTAAAAATTACAGATTTAAATTTTTATGGTTTTATAGTGTAAGTACCAAAGCACTATTTCATGTACTAACTTATATGCATAAATACAACAGTTTAAATTTTAAAGTTTATTAAATTCAAAAACTTAACACAATACTTACCTACACCTGGATTTACCAAATGTATGCATAATCATGAATAAGAGTCACTTATATAAAATTAAAACGAACATTACAATTATTACTAAAGAAAAAGTTACCATTCTATACGACTATTCACATCAACAAGGAGAGGGTTGATCGGTTAAGGTATAGACAATGGGTTGTTGTGGTAAGGGATTTGAATATACCGGGTGTGCGGTGGGTGGAGGGAGCAGAGAGAATGGGCACCATTACGCAGAGATTGGCAGCACAATTATGAAATAGGGGCTTAGTCCAGACAGTGGAAACTCCCACGAGGGGAAATATAGGGGGCGTAGGGTCAGTGCTGGATGTGGTGTTGGTCAGACCTGGGAGTGCGGTAGTTGGTGCAGCTGTTTTGGAAGGAATCAGTGACCATGACATTCCAGTTGTAGACATAGAGGTAGGGAGGACCAGAGTAGAACCAACTTAAGATAGGGTTGTGTGGCAGTTTGAACGTGGTAACAGGATGGGGGCAGAAATATTCGTGAAGGAAAGATTTGCAATGTGGGCGAAAGAGAGAAGTGTTGAAGGCTTGTGGAGAGAATTTAGAGGGCTAGTGGAGTTAATGATGGAAAAATTTGTTCCCCAGAAAAGATAAGACTTACGGGAAATCTACCGTTATATGGACAGCAAATTAGGAGAATGAAGAGGAAATGCAGGCAATTGCATGCTAAAAGGAGTAGGGAAGGGATGACACCAAACAAGGAACTGATGAAACATATGGGAAGGAAGCTGGAATGTAGGATTACGCAGGCAAATAATGAATACTTGGGTAATATGATGGAAAAAGGAAAAGGCAAAGTTTGGGGTAAATTGTTTGGGTATCTGAAGAAGGTAAGGGGTGTTGGGGAGGGGATCCCATCATTGACAAGTATGAATGGACAAACTGCGACAAATGACAGAGAGAAAGCTGATATGTTGCAGGCTCAGTACTTGTCATGGGACCACATGGAGTAGGAAATGATGCACTTACGTTTGGTGGGAGAGAGTTGGCTACAATCTGAAAGAGTTGTTTGGTAGGTCATAGAAGGAGGGAAAAGTGTCCCAAAAATGGAAGAATGCTCTGGTGATCCCAATATTCAAGCAGGTGGAGGATAAAAGAAGGCCTGGCAGCTACAGGCCAGTGAGTCGAACATCAAATATAGGAAAGGTAATAGAGAGATTGGTAATTAAGTGTATAGTTAAGGTTATGGATGAGAAGAATTGACTGCAGGTATACCAACATGGTTTCAGAAAGGTTTTTCTTGTGAGACTCAGCTGGCAGGGTTTTTGGAGGATTTAGTGCAGCCAGTGGATTAAGGGAAGCAGATTATTGCCTGCTTCATTGATTTTGAAAAGGTCTTGTACAAGGTGCCCCATTTTATTTTGATAAGAAAACTGGACAAAATTCTGAAAGACAAGTGGGTGGTGAAATGGATTGGTGACTTCCTCAAAGGACGGAGGCAGAGGGTGAAAGTTTGGGAGTCTTCGTCATCGGAAGGCGAGGTGACATCAGGGGTGCCACAGGGAAGAGTGCTCGGTCCAGTATTTTTCACCATTATGGCGAATGATATGGGTATTGGGATTAGGGGAAAAATAAGATTGTTTGCAGATAATTGTGTTTTATACTCAGTGGTAGGCAGTGGGGTCGACTTTCAGGCACACATTGACAGGTTGTGTTCGTGGACTGTGGAAAACAAGATGTAGATCAATGTTCATAAGACTAAGTTAGTTAGGTTTACTAGCATGAGAGTGATAAGCACAGTCATTTACAGATGGAATGGGCAAGAGATACAGGACGCCACACAATGTAAGTATCTAGGGGTTCTGCAAAGCGACCTTAGGTGGACAAAACAGGTGGAAAGGGTGGTTACGAAGGGGAGAAGAGCTATAGGTTTTCTGGGAAGGTTACTGAATGGGACTAGCTCTAAGGTGAAAGGAAAGGCATACTGTACAAAGGTACGGCCTATGTTGGAGTATGCCGTTACAGTGTGGGACCCGTACGTGGAGGTTGAAGTGCAAGAGATGGAAAAAGGGCAGCAAGATGGGTGAAGGGGAGGTGGAGAAGACATGGGCAGGATGGAAAGGAGGAAGTACATTGAAGGACAGGAGGAAAGTTGAAAGACTGGTCAGTATGTACAGATTTGTGAATGGAGAGGGAGGATGGGGAGGATTACATTGTCACCTAACTAAGGGAGTATATAGTGGGAGAAGAAGCAACAGCCAGAAGATTGAGAGGGTGCGGAGGAGAACAGAGCGGGACAGGCAATCTATTCTTGTGAGGTCGGTGGTGATGACCTGGTGACAGTGAGGGAAGTTGGTAGGTTCATAGATGTTTTGAAGAGGGTTTTCTAGAGGTAGGAATGTGTGATCTCGTCACCGTGCGGCATCACGATTGCGATTATTATTTTATTTGTTCTAATGGTCGTGTCCTAACCTAAACCAGCACTTAAGAATCCAAATAGTTCCAATAGTGTGTTCGACCTACTAAACACATTTGCTATTTCTACAAACGAAACACTAACCTGTGATCATTATATTCGGCAACTTCCGACCAAATCGTGACATGATGAATGCTTGACGCAGAGACAACGTGTTGTCTGTTTACCAACAAACAAATGGGTGAACGCCGAACGGAAATGGTGTGAAGGGGTCATTAGCCGCGTTCCGTTACTGCTGAAACCACTGTGATTACTGAGTTTACTGCCAGCAGAATCGGGACAGTTTCAGTGTTAGTGGAAATCGTTTTTTATCTCACAGAGAACAGTTTCGGAAAGATCAGCAATACAGTAACAAAAGAGGTTGTAAATACAAACAACAAATTGAATCAAGGCCGCCTTCCGTTATTCACTGATTTCACTGATATCACTGACAGTTCGCCAGTGTCTGTGAACAATAAGGGAAAACCGTCAGTAATCAGCAAAATATTTTCACTGTCAGTAAATAGATAATATCGGAACATTAAATCAGTAAACATTACTGCAATGTACGTTGCCTAGCAACTACAACTCTGGCATGTATGTGATTTCATTATTGCGATAAACTGTCATGTTTATTTTGTTCGTTGTATAAATTGTATTTACTTTAATAATAAAGTTGGTATATTTTTAGCATATTGATACATCCAGCACGACTTACGACTGATACTGTTTTCTTCGTTTTTTCACGACGCAGCTTATACATTGTGTTTATTTAAGGTCTGGGAAGCTGTATCCATTATTTTAAATGCATAAACAAGGTACGATTCAATCTCTAAACATTATTTAGTCTTTGCAAACAAGGTATGATTCAATCTCTAAACATTATTTAGTCTTTGCAAACTGCACGACGAATGCTTCTGTATCTTTAAACAGACGTTAAATAAACGTATATAAATTAATAGATACCCTCTTTGGCTCTTATATATTAAAAAAGACTCATCCTATAATTAGACAACTTCAACTTTTGAATTTCCGCCAAAAATATTGGTTTACTGACAACGCTGATGCTCTGAAGCGCCAGTAAAATCGGTAATCTCAGTAAACGGATGTAGCCTCGCACAGGGTATCGTCATCAACCGACCATCAGTGACTACCAGTGCCGTCAGCAATTTCGGAACTAAAGCTGACGGCACTGGTAGTCACTGATGGTCGGTTGATGACGATACCCTGTGCGAGGCTACATCCGTTTACTGAGATTACCGATTTTACTGGCGCTTCGGAGCATCAGTGTTGTCAGTAAACCAATATTTTTTGGCGGAAATTCAAAAGTTGAAGTTATCTTAATATAGGACGAGTCTTTTTTAATATATAAGGGCCAAAGAGGGTATCTATTAATTTATATACGTTTATTTAACGTCTGTTTATAGCACGGTCTATGAAGGTAGAGGTCTTGACACTGAGGAATAAAATGTGACTCCCTTCTTGTCGCCGAGCGCTAGTAGTAATTTGGTGGAAGGTTTGACTTGTCTTTGTATTTTGCTCAGCTTAAAATGTAAAATTGTTACCGGAATTGCGAGTATTATATGGAAGAAAAAAATGGGAATGCAAATTTGTATTGGAAGACATTTTTTTTACAACAGTAAATTTTAGTTTTTAGTTATTTTAAATGTAGATTCACATTGCAACGATTCTTAAATTTTGTAGGGCACGAAATTATAGTTTTTGTGCGAATGTGTTCACTAAAATAATGTGATGGCGGCGGGTGAAGGAAGGCATGTTTGTCGGTCTTGTAATAAAGTGGTTAATGACGCTGATTTAGCACTTCTTTGTGACGGATTGTGTGAAAATTGGTGTCATGCAAGTTGTGTATAGATAAGTAATGAAAAATATGAAATAATTCAAGATCATGGCGACACGGTCAAATGGTTGTGCGATCTCTGTGAAAGTAGGTTAAGGCTGATGCATAAATATGTCATTAGCAACTTAGACTACTTAAATGTGTTTGAGCAAGTCAATAAATTATCCAGAATGATGGACAACTTTGCCAAGGACAATGTTGAGCTTAAAAGGAAGTTAGAGCAAATCTGCACAAGTAATATTCAGAGTAGTGTATCTCCTGAACATGTAAATGACCCGTCCGTAGTAGTTGATAATTCTACAGTACATGCTAATCAAAGTTCATTGAATCGTAAGGCGAATCAAGAAAGTAAATTCATGAATGGATCTAGTAGTTTGCAAAAGGGTGAGAAAAATAGTGACAAAAATGTAAGTTCTCAAACTATTTCTGCTAGTTATGTGGACAAAGTGAAAGCTACTAAGACTAGGAATGAGGTATGTATATCAAAAAAACAAGAAGGTGAAGTTGTATCTGAAAAAGCAAAATCGGTAATGGGAGTGAAACCTCCATATCAAGAAAAATCTTCCTCTTTAAATGAAATCCCGCTACATCATGCAACAAAAAAATTGGCTAAAAAAAGCGACTGTATATTGGGAAATGGAAGAGGTGTACGGAATGCAGGTACATTGAAATCTATGGACAGATTATCATATATCTTTATTTCTCGTTTGGATCCACAAGTAGATGAAGATTCAATCCAGAGTTACCTTAAAGATTATAAGGATCAAAACTATACTGTAGAAAAATTAAAACCTAAGTTTGATGGCTACAGCTCTTTCAAGGTTGGAATTCCCCCAGCAAGCTGGGAAGACATATATTCTCCTGATTTCTGGCCTGAAGGTGTGTTAGTTAGCAAGTTCAAGTTTCCTCGAAATAAGTTTTTAAATACCCATCAGGATCAGGATGCACTTCCAGGATGAAAGTCAATTTGGTTACTCATTCTTCTGTCTCAGTTGAGGAAGAGGTAAATAGACAATTTAGTTTAAATCTCCTTAACTGGAATGTTCAGAGTCTTGTGCCTAAGTTGGATCAAATTGTTGAACTGGTCTACTCTGAAGATTATGAAATTTTATGTCTAGTTGAGCATTGGTTATCTTTTGATGAGTTAAATCTTTTAAATATACAAGGATTTATGTTGGGTGAACATTTTTGTAGGCCAACTGGAAAACATGGTGGCTCTGTTATATATTTAAAAGATACTTTAACTAGTAAATCATTAAATCATATTG
>PNEQ01019329.1:0-15297 GCA_003012365.1 Medauroidea extradentata
TATATATATATATATATATATATATATATATATATATATATATATATATATATATATATATATATATATATATATATATATATATATATATATATATATATATATTCGTTGATACATTATTTCAGTTTGGTAAGTTTGTTTTGTGACACGTTTTGAATGTCAGCTGGAAAGAACATGGTGGTGGAAGGATATACAGTACAATGTTTTTGTTTACACTGTCCAACTGTTTATGACCTGTCAAATAATGTAATTCTTATACGGTATAGACTGTAAGGCAAACAATACTTGTCATCAGTGGTTCTATTATGCACAACTGACCCACCCTGTATTAAGTGACTCTTATTTTATACTGTAAATAATTAAGGAAATTTTTAACTAACTAATGTTTAACTCTTTTCAGAGTCCATGTAAGTTACTCCTTTCTTGTGACGAAACATTTTGTACATCATTGCATTATGATAAACTCTTGTCTCAGCAATATTTAAATTAGTTTAAGTGCTTCGCACTAGTAACTTCATTGATTCTTGTATGTCATCACTACATACTACCAGGGGTGCTGCTGCACATTTCTTTATCTGCTTTAACGTTAACAGCATACAGATGTCCAATATTGGAATTGTAAAGTATTTGCTATGACTGAACCAGCAAAAGAATGATGCAAGCTTGAAGCGTGAAAAAACATATCTCACTGTTTTTAAATTTCTTAGCCAGGAAAACTTCTTAAAAGAGTCCAATTTCTATTATATTTATAGACATGGTAAAAACTAATCACACTAACAATGGGGAAATGCTTCTTAAGTGGGAACTCTTAAGCGTATTTTATTGTAGTTTCAAAAAAAGACTAGTCGCGGAACTTCGGGGGTTGGGACGTCGATGAGGTCAGGGCGGAAGACCGCTGACAAGATGACCCAATCAGCTGATTAACAACGTCGACGAAAGTGACACTGATCGGCGGCGCAACGGTAATGCGGTGAATAAGCGGGATATTAAGGATCACTAGGTTGGGGAAGTAGACCACCGACAAGACCACTTAATCCGCGTCGACAGCAGATGGCGGGGTGCCATTAACTCAACTTCAACTTAGTGTATCGGCCATGCTAGATTGACGGGTCTGAACGATTATTAGCCACGCCCGCGGGAGTCAGTAACTCAGTGCACCGTCGACTTATAGAAAGTAGTAAGACGACCTTTTTATTAACCTAACAGCGCAATAATAATGAAAAAAGTAAAAAAAAAAAAAAAAAAAAAAAAAAAAAAAAAAAAAAAAAAAAAAAAAAAAAAAAAAAAAAAAAAAAAAAAAACAATAGCCATATAAAACATTACCTACAAACAGCTAAAGTAACCATGACAAGGAACTTTGCAAATAAAAAGCATAATTTGTAACCTTGAACTATTTAATGACAGTTAATTATAATTTTTGTCTTAGAAAGACACTAAAATATGACATACTCAGTAACAAAAAATCAACAAGTAGAAACAATATGTTTTATTTATTTAAAAAAAGAAATAAAATAAACAGATTTATGTTTGACAGTCTCGGCAGAACACCAGCCAACATCACTAGAAGGTGCTTAGCCAATAAGGAGAATACTTGCCTCTCATTGGCTGAGAGCCCAGCCAATCACACATGCTTTGCCACTATTGGCCGAGAAGATTAGAGACCATCCTGGCTATATATGCCCTACATTTTTAGCGAACTTCAGTCAAATCTTGGTGTTCCGACTAACTGTGTCTTAGCCTGAAGATGGTGATGGATCGCAATCACCAAAACGTTGCATTTTTTCGTCGATTTCAACTTTTGTTTTGTTGTCTCTTAATATTTATTTGTTGTACAATGT
Organism: Medauroidea extradentata; assembly: GCA_003012365.1. Lineage (NCBI taxonomy): Eukaryota > Metazoa > Arthropoda > Insecta > Phasmatodea > Phasmatidae > Medauroidea > Medauroidea extradentata. Next base: position 1,839 of record PNEQ01019329.1, read on the forward strand.
CCACTATTTATGTATATTTCCATCTTCTTTCCTCATATTGGGAATCTGGTTTTTCTTTGTGTCTGTCTTTTGTGTTTGGGTGTTGTCAAAATTCATTTTTGACTGAACTCTATCTTTAGAAATTTTGCTTTTTTTTTTTTTTACACACACACGCACGCGCTCACACAAACAATAACAACAACAAAAATGATAACTGACGGAATTCCTCTGGGATTGTTTTTCTTAGTTTTCTGTACTTTTTGTATTTTGTCACTTTGTCTTTCAGTACAAGTTCGGTCAACAAAACATGAGCAATGGCGTATGTCCACAAACCAATAAATTCTAATTGTAAACTCCCATTGCAACCAACATTTGAAAATCTTACTATACTGTACTGTATTATTCCTTACATTCACTAAGTGAAACAAACCAGCATGTCACATAACTATGTATTTGTTACTAAATTTTTAGCAAGCTTTTGCCAACATATTTAAGTTTCATAAAATATATATTTAGGAGATAGAATAATCTCCTGCAAATAATATGAAAATGGTATGCACAGAGACAGTTAATACTGTATAATAACAGTGAACAGTAAAAATTATACTAATTTTTGAGCATCCGCAAACTAAATTAAAAGCGTTGCAGCAGTTTTGTACACAGTGAATGATAGAACAATAATGCATTGTTTTATTACGTATGAAGGTATAACCTATGAATGGCACTACAATACAGGCACTGCAGAACATGCATATACAGTATAGTTTTAATTTTTCAACAGCATGTATGAGGGTGAAATTATTTTGCTAGTAAACTGTACTGTAGAAAACAGAACATATCATTCTCATGAATTAGTCATACTATTGAAGTACCTCTGTGTCAAAGAGGTAGGAAGGACACAATTATCATAACACATCTGAAGGCATGAACTCTTATTTAGAGTATTGAATCAGTACCTAAATAAGTTCTATTGCCATCCTTACAATTTTGGGACTGTGTGATTCATGTTTCTGCTACAATGAACCAACGGTGCAGCGTGATATTTTGTTATGGGAACGCCCACGTCTCTTTTACACAGAAACACAAACAATGAACCAGGGGTCAGAGGGTATCTCCCCAGGAAAAATTTGAAAATTTCAAGTAAAAAATAGTCCTGTTTTGAGTCTTTCTGCATGTTTTTACAGTGTACAAATATGAAATAGCATTACTGTTGACCATGGCAATTTGTAACTGATTCGTAATAACGTCTGTATCTAATGATATGTTAAAGGAAGCTTATTTTCCACACATAAATATTCTCGTGTTCACATTTTGGCGACTATTTGAAACAGAAACGTAGTTGGAAGTTGCTTTAACTCTTGTGGCTACAAAGATTGCCTACAAGGATCTTTAAAATATTAAAATGCTTTGCTAATATTTAGCTAAAATAAAACATTGTAAGGGTTGGTTATGGTGAACCAAGTATATGTATGTCTACGAGTCCCTGAGTGTATCTACTGGTTGTCGACGCTCGGTAACAGTAGTTTGTGTGTGGTCAGCCCCCTTGCCTAGCATCTCTTCCGCCTTATCCCCCCCCCGTGTCTTCGGACCAGGAGGCGGGACAGTTGGTAACCAGCCACGAGTGTGTTATGACGTGTTTGGGAGAGGCGGCACTCACAATAGGGTTCTTGACTTGTGAGACATATTACATCTGTGTGAATAGAACACAATTTGTTCACCTCTGCATCTAGCGATCCCCTCGAATGAAGTGCCGAGCACGACGGACTCTGCAGGCATGCAAGACAGCGTGATAGGCGAGTCTATGCTCTATCTTTGCTCAAAACAGTCCCTTACAACATGCACTTTAATTTCCGCAGGGTAATTTAGTTACGAAATAACTATTTTCAACAACAATTTTAACATTTTAATAATTTATACTTATTTACAGTGACATTTCAAAAATTCTCTTATTTACAACTGTAACTTTGCAATTGTAATTTATAGCCTTTTTATTTTACATAAATTTTTGCAGTATGAGAGGAAATTTCACAAACAAAATAAATAAATTTTTGAATATGTTATACACATGAATGATTACTTTAAAAATAAAATCATGATTTAAATGAGACACATACATAAATTTGTACAATTCCAGCATTGAGTTTTTTCTCTGCAAACATGTCTATGATGTTCTAGTCAGTAAATTTAATAAATTTGTGAGTGGTATTGCAATACAAGTGCTTCCGAAGTTCATGAGTCACACAGCTGACGAACTGAGTTTCTTAACTGGATTACTTTCAATTGAAGGGTGGGAAGTGGGAGATAACGGCACCAACACTAAGATATTTAACGGTCCTGAAAACCATTTGTGACAACCATCCCCACTGGCCCAGTGAATGGAGACCAATGTTTATGAGGTCCCTCCCTATCTTGGTACACTGCTGCCAGTAACTTCAACATATGGCTTGTTATGCCACAGAGAACATCACGAAAACCAAAGGGAAAACAGAGATCGGTCTAACTTTCTACTGAGTAAGGACAGTGAAGTGAAACAAACAGAGAGATTGAGGGAGGGGGGGGGAAGGAAAACCGGAACCCAACAAGGAAAGAGGATACAGTCTGGTCACTGCAACCTCTTTATGCTGGCATTGTGCGCACGAAAACACAATGAATAAAGGTAATTGTTTGCGCACATTTCCTTCTATCCCACTCCCAGCATAAACCTTCTAGACCCTAAAACCATATACCAACCATTGCCCAGGACTGAGGAGACAAGAAGGAAAGGAAGAGAAACAATCTGGTGGTCAAGTTAGTACACTAAATACACTAGTATATTTTTTCATTGACATACATAGACTAAAAACGTAACATATCTAGCTTTTAGTGAGGGGATTCCAGGCGTAACAGCATCCAATGATGCTACACCACCGCACTGTACACACATAATTAAATTCCAGTAGTTAAGATAATTTAAAAAAAAAAACTAAGAAAGATGGTTTTGGGAACTGAGACACACACACACACACACACACACATACAAACACACACCAAACACACTGATGATATTTTAACAATTCTTGTAATGGAAGGTAACTACACATATACAAAGACTTTTTCTGAATGTACAATATTACAAGATTTTGTTTTGTATTAAGTTGTAGAAAACACAATTGACAGTATTTCATAAAACCTATGTATTAAAATATAAAATAATAATTACATAATAATAATAATAATAATAATAATAATAATACAATACGGAGCACAAGTACTTACAGAGCAGTACTCGCAGATAGAAAACACACAAGAAAGGACGAATACATTTACCGCGGAAGCACAGAGGCTTGCGACGTTTCGCCAACTGGGCCGGCTTCTTCAGGTGGCGAGTGGAGGCACAGTGATGTCTATTGTTCAGAGGAGGTTGGTAATCAGTGCACCTAGCGGCCAGAGGACACACTTGGTGTGGCGGAAAGTTTGAAAGTGGGAAGCATGAAGAAGCCGGCCCAGCCAGCGAAACGTAGCAAGCTTCTGCGCATCCGAGGAAAATGTATTCGTCCTTTCTTGTGTGTGTTCTATCAACTAGGTACTACTCTCTAAATACTTGTGCACCGTATTGTATTATTATTACAGTAGAACCCTGTTATAACATTCCCACATATAACATTTTCCTGCATATAACATCACTTTTCTTTGGTCCCACTATTTTTCCATAAAGCACAATGCATTAATTTCCTGCTTATAACATCTTTGGCATTTTCATTTCCTGCATATAACATCTTTTTTTTTCTCAGACATTGACCATAACGCGGATAAAATTTTTCTTAACTGAATTATTTTAGGTAAAATAACTGAGCTGTAGAGTAAAAAAGATCAGTAAAAAAATACATTAATGTCTGGGAATGTATCATATGTGTACATTATAGTGATATTAAAGACTGTGAACCTAAAAATGACGATCATTCGATCATGAATCTACAGAAGACAAGTGGGAAAGCCTCTGTAATACACACAATGTATGTATTCATTATGTTTCCATAGCACAAAACAATAGCCTCATTTAATTTCATTATAGACTTATTAACTGTACATAAACTATTGAATTTTAAGTTACTTTTGTGTAATATACATTAATTGATGCGAAAATACTGATTCCTGCTTATAACATTTTCCTGCATATAACACTTTTATTCACTGGTCCCTTGAAAAACGTTATAACAGGGTTCTACTGTATTATTATTATTATTATTATTATTATTATTATTATTATTATTATCATTATTATGTAATTAGTAAACCTAGTGGCATCTACCCGCCAAATAATTATATACTACTTGACTTTCTGCCATCTTGTCCATCCTATTTGTTTCTATTCAGCTTTCCTGTGTATTTTCACTGTTTCCACTTGATATCTTCGGTGAACCATTTTGACACATTCCCGCAACTGAGAAACCTCACTTCCCACTTTCAAACTTCCAGCCACACCAAGTGTGTCCTCTGGCCGCTAGGTGCACTGATTACTAACCTCCGCTGAACAATAGACATCAGTGTGCCTCCACTCGCCGCCTGAAGAAGCTAGTGGCCTCTTTCCACCAAATCAATACAAAAGAATAGTTAGAACACAAAGTTATAATGAACTCCTGATTATCTACAACCATCCAGTAGGAAGGGGGTGGGAGGTTAAGTGATATACGGATATAAAAAATTGTGGATAGTAATTTTACAATGCTAACTTGAAAGAATTTTCTCAGATATCAAAGATTTCTGTAGATAATCACTAATCAGTATTTTTTTAGGGTAATCACCACTATTTAGATAACACTGGTTGTTCGGGTTAATCCAAAAAGTGGATAATCTGCCGCAGATTTACAGTTTATTCTATAGTTAGAATGGGAAATTATAGTTAGAAAGAGAAACTATATTTCAAAGATCAGATCACAAGCCTAAAATTGTATACATGTTTAGAACTTATGTGCAGCATAGTTAATGTGTCAAGTTTTATTAAATTTACAACAAAGTGATGTAACTGTGTGTATGAATGTATAAGCACGTGTGTGCATGTGTGTGTATACATATAATATAAACACACACGCACCAAGTTGTGGTCTGTGATATTCTCAATTAACGTAGCAACAATTTGCAGCATGTGGCATCTACCAATGCGTCAAGTAGGCCGAGCTGACAGTCCGGGAGGCAGCAGTGGTGTATCGGGCGCATCCCTTCAAGGTGATTTCAGTTCTATGCCTGGCCTGGGTCAACCCCACCCAGGATCTCACTTTGTGGGACTCGTGTGATGATACCTAAGGTAGACGGGACATCACTGGGAACTACAGTTTCCTATGTTTTTCATTCTTTGTGAGCTTCATTATAACTTCAGTAATGCTCATTAATTTGTTATCATGCTACGTAGACACCTAAGTACAGCCACCATCAAACTGGTAAGGTTGCACTGCCTGTCTCTTAAACTGCTATTACATGCATACGTACCAAGAGAGGAGGTCAAGTGAACTAAGAGATTTTCGAACTGTGATAGTTGTTGCTGTTTCTATGCAGATTGCGAACCTTACAGACCAAAACTTGTGGGTCAATTTACAGGTTTTTCGTAGCCTTTGCAACACAGAATACATTATAATTTTACTAGTTTTCACATCCATAGATGACGAAGAGCTTTAAATGTTATTCAGGTACATTTTGAATATACATACATAAACACACACTGCAAGAATAAATGTTTACTTTCACAGATACAGAGGAGAAGGAGACATTACCTGCAGGGAGAGCACTTGGTCTTCCATAAGTGATATGAGTGGTGAGACTACGATGGTGAGACCTTCACAGTACACTGCAGGAAACTGGTAGCAGAGAGACTTGCCGTAGCCAGTGGCCATGATAACACAATTGTCCTGTTTGTCCTGGAAACATGAGTACATATCACATAAATTTCGGTCATACACTGATATCGTAAATATTTTTCTATATTTAAATTGTAAACGTTTTACCATATATAAAGGGTTCTTTACTTTGAACAATATACTAGGTCCTGCCGTATTAAACGACATCAGACAGTCCTATTTTCTTCAGAAATCTCTACCATAGTTGTAAAGTTTTCAGGATGTGTTAAGGGGACTAGTGTATACTATGTTTTAAATTTGTTAATGTCGTGATACAACAATCATTTAATTTATAAACACACTTCAAATTGCACAGTGCACTTTTTAAATTTTTTTGAAATTATTACTTTTTTAAGATCCCTAGAAAACAATTTTTATGGCAACTAGAAAAGGGTACTACTAAAGTTAATGCACCATAGTATTTACTTATGGTAATTAAGGAGGACAATAACTGTAATGTCTTGACCTATATGGAATCAAATTTGAAATGATCTTCTTGTGGATATTGTAAAATAACTTTATAACAATGTTATCACCAAAATAAAAATTTTGTTTCAAAACAAATTTTTACTCTCGGTAACTATTGCAAAGTTAAATCATTAATATAAGTACAATCTCAAATCACTAGGCTAAGATTTTATTTTCATCATGAAACATGAATTCAGTAGCAGGCGTAGTGAAAGTGTGAGGGAACTTGTGTAATCCTCACAAATGTCTCATGAACGCAGTTGCAACTACCAATTCACGTAGTTGTCAGAACATGTAACTTAAAGCAAGTCACCACACTGGCTACTCTACGAAGCACCATGTGCTATCTTAACTCTCTACTTTTCAAGCACCAATGTCCTTAAGTTTACGGTGGACCCTTGAGTGTGGCAACAGTGGCGCTATGGCCACCTTTATACGAACTCTGATTTTTTTTCTGCATGACTTGGATAGTGTCCTCTTTGTTTTCCTTTAACTTTATTCCCTTCTCCATTTAATTGCCCCCCCCCCTCCTTTCCACTGCATGTGCGCTTTAGGCAGTCAGTAGCCAGGTCGGTTCTAGGCACAGAGTGGAGCGTCCACTTCTTTGGAAAGAGGGTTGGAGAGCACTAAGACATTTGCAAGCATGTAAGTTCCGAAGTGAATTATGTTCGTATAGTGTTAGGATACTTGTACCCTATCGTGGGCTATGGCGGCTAGTCTCGGCTAGGAAACGTACGTAAATTTAAAATGTATAGTCAGGAGTTGCCTAAATTTTAGCTTTTAGGATGCCATCTTTGAAATTCTTTCCTTTTGGCTTAACTGCTTTAGATGACCATGAACTTCTACTGATTTTGACATGCTTTTCTTGAAGGATAGTTGTTGCCTGCAGTAATATGTACACGTGTGGAAGTGGTTATTTAACAGTATGATAGTTAATTTTGCCTGAAACAGAGTTTTTGTTTGCATTAGAAATACCCTCCAAAACGAGGTCAACTTGGGTCCTTTTAAGTATAGTTAAGACAGTTTTGGTAATTGCAATGTTTCATTACTTTGTAATAAGTTGGACAAATGTTACTTGTGCAATAGGTGACCACGAATACGTTAGTTCAATTTTTGAGATATTGGTAGCTAGGTTTTTCGCGGAATTGACAAATTTGGTACCCGCTCATGATGCATCAACATGCCACATACATGCAAAATTGTACAAACAATTATGTTGAATTGAATATAGGAATTCTGGCATGTTGTTACGAAATTGTTATGTTGTTCGAAATGACTTGTTTCTGTATTTGCACAAATTGTTATTTGGAGAAGTATTACGTAAGATAAAATTGTTATTTAGGATTTGTTAAACAATTTCTCTCTATTATAGTAATTTAAGAAAAGTACAAAGTCATGCACGCTGTCACGTAAAATCACATAACGTGTAAATTTTGTACCTTTATATTGTGAAGTATTTTGTATCTTTACTCAGTTTTGATTCCTAAAATTTGTCAAATTATTAAAATGTTGTGGCCTGCGATTATTGGGTATATATATGTATGGCACTAAGGATGGGAAAAATTTACTGTCGCATTTACATTGTCACTGTGACAAGGCATATCGCTTGTCGCTTCAGCGACCGAGTCTAAGAGTAGCAGGGTCGGACCAACAACAGCAACAAGCTGGTCCCACGTCATCAATACTTACGGCCGCTTGTGTCGCCATCTGTTACCCTGTGTCCGTACCCAAGTTACTGCAAATTAGGAGCACCTGCAACCTGCGATGCATTTATAATGTCATTGAATGTCAGAACGAGAATACTTCCAATGGATTTATTTTACATACTGCTACCACTAATATCAGTGGATGAGAACAAAGAAATATAAACGTAATTTTTTGTACGTTTGAGTAAGGATTAAATAAAGACAGAATTTTCTTTTAATTAAATTGGGTGACAGGGATAAACGTTAATATTTATAGAAATTCCTCAAAATATATGTATTACTTTTGGCTTCTAAATATCCAATAAAAACAAGCAGCAGTCTGCAAAACAATCACTGTAATATTTTGCAGTCTGTGTGAGCTTGTCGCACTGGGCCGGATAATTGCGACATGTGACAAGCTTATCCACGTTCCTCCTTCCTTCTCAATGAGTAAAGCACTGTCACCAAATATTTGCTGTCGCTTCTAGGCACATATGCGACACGCCACTTGAACAGCTTCATCGATCCCTGCTGCGACTCAAGGTCACAACGCAGTTGTAACACGTCGCTGCATGATGCTTGCTCACGCGGACTAGCCGTGACCACGCTGCAGAGGCAAGCTACAGACGCGTCGTGAGTCGAGGCAAGGAACAATGTAGCTGTTCAAGTGGCGTGTCTGATGTACACCTACCAGCGACAGTGCGTCGCACTTTGAGAAGTTACTACATGGCATGCGACATAAATTTGTCACTAATAGTTGCGACACACAAAACAATATGTTCTGGATATTTTGGAGGAAAAAAAAAACACTTCGGTTTGTGCAGTACTTTACTGAGGTATTCCAATGGCATCTTCTCATCCTATACTTGAGATAACACTGCACAAATTATTGCATCACTCTAATCTTTCATGAAAATGAATTCATCCTCCCTACTTCGAAACCCTATGATTGGTGTTTTTGACTTGGTCAGTGCATGAAACAACTTGGCAACTATAGCAAATCCATGGACAAAACGGCGCTTACAAGCACACAGACCTATGGCTTTGGTCTTCTTAGGGTTTGTTTTCTGTCCATCAGCAGACATTACATATTCTAAGAAATTAAGTTTATAATGTAAAAGGTGACACTAATTTGGGACTAGTTTCAGGTTGACTGCTATCACTTTTTGGAGTCCAGGTGCTCTTGAAATGCTTTCCTCGTGATGTCAATATAGTTTAGACATACCATAAGTGTTACGAGCAGATGTGGCTGGTGAATTAGGTGTCACTGGGCGAGTGCGGCAGCAACCAGTGCCAAAAAACCCCACCTCCCCAACACTCTTGTTACAATACAATACATCCATAAAAATTTAGATTGCCCTGGTACACTAAAGGCTACACTGTATTCAGGATAAAGTTGTACTTTTTTACAGTTCTGAGGTTGTGCACAAGTGTTCATCAACGAAAACAGACCCTGGATGTATTCATATGCCACCATGTTAATTTACCAGCTGTTAGGTTTTGTTTACAGTCATTACCTGTAAAAACAGACTTACGAAGCAAAGTGACTAATGTCAATGTTTACACACATCAGTTTTAAAGTAAAATGAGAAATCTGTTTTTTTTTTTTGACAAGACATTTTTTAACCAAATGTTTGCTGAATACATGTTATCTACAGCTTTGTTAAATTAAAAAGTTAAGTCAAACTACACTAAACCTTTATTTGGCAACATTATTTTACTACAAACTGCTAAACGAGAGATCAAGAAAATAGAATGAAAAAAATAAAAAATGTGGCTATTAGCATGTCCAAACCAGTAGGTTTTTAATTAACACACACAAAATACACTTCTTTGAATATATATACATGGCCTTAAAATCAGTATAGACACCATGTTTCATAAGTTTATACCACAAAATAATTAGGTAAACTGTACTTACTTTAGAACTCTAATGTCAAAACCTTACATTTTGCTCTTCCAACATCACAGACACCTGGTTGTTGAATGAACCTTCCAGAGAAAGCATTGTAGCTACACAAAGTCCACGTTCCAAACTTTGAGAGCCAGAGTTCTGAGTTGGAAAACCTGAGTGTGAAAGGAATTGGCATCGGCGCGGGATTGGTGTGATTTGTATGAGAAAACCAGTGAATACGTTCTGATGAACAATATGAAACATGAGTGTTATATAATTTAGATGGACGTAATTTATTTCAAAAGAATTTGATATGTAGATAGTACCTGCATGGGTTAGTGTAAGTTGACTAAATTATAATAATTGTAGGAAGTAATATTACAGTAGTTCCATTTCAATTACTACTAAAACCTCCATTCTTTCAGAACCCGGCAATGTCGAAAACGACTATAAAAAAAAGTAATAATATGCACAGACTATTGTAAAAGATGTTAGAGAAGGACATACAGTAGCCTACATACATATAAAATTTTTTTTAATCAACTCAGAAATGTATAAATGCTATGAAATTAATACCTAGCCAAAATAATACATACCTCAATAATAGAGTGTATAATTTTCCACTGCACTGGGCGAAAATTTGTATGTCCAAAATAAGTTCGCAGGCATTCTATGTGTGATTTTTTTGGCTCTGGAGCATCTGTTTCCTACAACAAACATTTCCAAAAAAAAAAAAAATTGTTTTTGCATATTGGTGAATGGAATAGAAACATTAGCAGGCCTATAGAAAAATTATATTTCAAAGAATGGTTTGCTTACCAGAATCATACGCAAACATGAAACCAAATGTTCACAGTCGGTAAGCAATGAAAAATGACGGAGCAAACAATTGATTACATTACATTTATTCCAGCTAAAAAGCCATATAATACAAAACACTAAAAACATTCCTGCAGTATTTTATTTTACAAGGATATGCAATTGTTGTTACGAAATTATTTTAAACTGACACACCCCAACATTCAGCAGCTCACCCAACAAAATTCATGTAGGCTAAGTTAACTTACAATATTTCTCTGTTACCCTTTGTTAGGAATTAAGCGTTCACAATAAAGAAAGCATATTTAAAGCATAGTTACTTTTTTCCTTTCGTATAAAATACTTTCCTGTAAATTTTTAGTATAAACAAAGCAACATAAGTAACAATCAAAGTGTAGTCAAAAGTTAATGTCTGAGGCACTCAGAGTTCTGCAAGCTGCCTTCTGATTGGGCACTGCAGCCAAATTTTTCCAGCATATTTTCTTAAATTAATACTTCATATATATATATATATATATATATATATATATATATATATATATATATACACACACGCACGCACGCACACACACACACACACGCACACACACACACACACGCATGCACGTGCACACACACACACACACTCTCTCTGTATATCCCAGTCACCAATAAAACCGCAGTTAAATCTGTAGTGTGTTCTATCGCACAGCTTTTCCCAGTATCCTACCCTATAGTACTGGTTTTCTATGTCCTTTCTTGCTTACTCTCGCTATGTTCGATGTGTGGTTATGGCCCTACTTCAGTAGTGACTGACCTCTAGCCAACCCTGTTTTGTCACAACGCATGCCACGGCGCAGATTAACTGCCCACCATGTGTGTTATGTAGGCATAACCCTGCTTCTATGTTGCTATTATAGGATATATTGGTCTCAATATTTGTATCTTCCGTTGTTTACTCCCTTAGTGTGCTGAGTGTACTGTATGTTCACATTGGATGTGTCTAGTATTTGTTCCAATGTATGTTTGCATTGTCGGTTCATTATTCTGAATTTGTATGCTCCCATGATGTCCTACTGTATTTCTTACTATGTGACTCATATTCTGCTATTAGTACCCACAAATTGTACATGGTAATCTATGTGTTTCAGATTGTAATTTCCATATTGTTATGTACATTTTGCTGTGGTAGTACTTGTAACTGGTACTGTGATAATTATCTGTAAACATTCTGTTCCTCATAATTTAATATTTTGTAATGTTTCTAGTAAAGAGTCAAGATGACTCATTGGAACCTGTGAAAATAAATAAATAAAAAATAAAATAAAGTTCAACTCCAACTCCCTGTTAACTCATAATGCATGCCAGTTTATCCTTAAACTTAGACAGGGATAGGCCTACATGCTGATGTAGCAAGTTACAGTATAAGGAAAAGATAGGTGAGGGAAATCCTTATAAAAAATGTGGTTAGTTAATTTTTGTGTGTTAACTTGGTAGCTTTCTTCAATTTTAAATTCATGGATGTTAAAAAATACTTTTTGTTAGTTACCGAGTTTAAAACCCCTCAATTTAATGTGCTGTAATATATAAAAAAAATCTGAACTCAAAAGACAGGAGGTCTGGATAAAAGGATAGCATCATCCACAGAAGATCCTTTGCATGGAAATATTTCACATCCATATGACATCTGACAGATAGCCATGAGATTCATATTCCTTAAACACTGGGATCAAAACTCTCAGTGTCCCTGGGAGATCTTAAATGTGTGTATACGATGAGTGAACTTGAAACTTCAAGGATCCTACTAATACATAGGCCCAGCACTTTTCTGTAGGGCCCTAGACATTTCCCACATAAAAATGACAAACTACACTTCTGAGGTTATCCTTGGGGCAACTCTCTTTAGTGCTAGTAGTGATATTATGGAATTTAATGTAAAAATCAATTAATAAGGCATTTATTGAAGTCAAGTTACGGTTTCAGTCTGATGAACTTACACTAAATGAGTCCAAGACACACAGAATAAATTTTTCCTCTTGTAAAAATGACTAGGTTGCCAATATGGATGGTTTGTCTAAAGTTAAGTTTTTAGGTGTGATCACTGACAAAGGTCTGACTTGGACAGACCATATAACTTACTTGTGTGGCAAGTTGTCTAGAGTAGTGTTTATATTGTCTCGTTTGAAAAATTTGGTTCTTATGGCTGGTCTTAAGAACGTCTATTTTGCTTATTTTTATAGTAGCCTATTTTGTTATATGGTTTAAGATTTTAGGGTAATGGAAAGGAATCAAAAGAGATTTATTTGTACAAAAGAAAGCTATTCGAATTCTTTCAAATGCTAACTGGAAAGCCAGTTTCAGGCCCCTGTTTATAAAAGAGAAGATTCTTATAATAGGGTCATTCCATGTCAAATCAACCAATGAGAGAATTATTTTAGAACTTAATGTCACGAATATAGTTAATTTTTGAGCTGTGTGTTCCTCACAGCTATGTAAGACAAAATTAATTTTTTTAGATTTTTGGGACTGTCATTTTTGGAGTTATGAATTTTTTTTTAATTCCAAAAAACTTAAAAATCACTCTGTCGTTGTAACTTCAAATGCTATTTTCTACGAATCTATTAGAGCTACAGACTTGTGCAAGGTCTCATTTTAAAGCTTATTAAATGAGCTTTCATTTGATATATCACATGGTATAATTTGTAACTAAAATGTTTTTTTGTATGTTCTGAAATTTTAATTTTGTAATTACATAAAAACTAAATATT
>PNEQ01019330.1:0-15282 GCA_003012365.1 Medauroidea extradentata
ATTTATACACAGGATGATTTCTTACAGTACATTTTTGCTGGGAAATACAGACAACAGAGTGGCCCTATAACCAATTATGTTCAACAATTACACTTGCAGTCCAAGTACTTAGATCAGCGAATTTCGGAGGAAAGGTTTATATCACATATCACGCATCACTTTCCTTGGGCAATTCAAAATTGCATTTTGGGTAGTAAGCCAAAGGCCATTGATGAGTTGATCGCCTTGCTGGAAGCATTAGATAGGAGAAACGAGCGGGAGGAGGGAATAAGGAGAAGAGAGCGAGAAAATAGGGAGAGGGGTCAGAGAGATGATTACAGGAATGAAGAAAGGGAGGAACAGAGAAACGGAAGGGAAAACGAACAAAGGGGTGATACTGGAAATGGAAGAAGGGTGGAGAACCCGAGCAGGCAAGGGAAAAAACCAAGAACACAGAAGGGGTAAATTCCAGAATAACCAGCAGGGTCGGTCTGGACGTAGGGAAAATGAACAGAATTTAAACTAACTGAGAGGGGGAATTGGGCCCCGAATACCTCTCTTGATAACCCTGAGGGGAATAATAATTATTGTAGGGTATTGCACACGAACCATAAGGTCAGTGAAATAGATGAGGTACAACTTGGGACTGAAGTATTACACCTATCCCTCATTTAGCACGACCTCAAGCTGTGCGAATTTAATTACTGCGACCAAAATTTTACCGTCCGATTTTCTATTAACACGAGTGTAATTTCAATTAACGCAAAATAGTTCAGCGACCTTTGTTGCGCGCAGTTTGTAAGAAGCTGCGTCTTTTTGTACACCCCTGAGCGCGCGTGCCATCCTGGCATGACGTCATACGGCCTGGTTGAAAACTAACAGCTGTGCGCGGCCGGCCGGCCGCCGCACCTGTGGTTCAGTATCATCATGGTTTCCAAGCGTAGTGCTACGTTGGCTTGTTCCGGTGATCCAGTGAAGAAGCGCAAAATAATGTCTCTCGAGACCAAGCTTGAAGTGTTACGGCGGGCAGACGCTCATGAAGGACATACTTATATTGGTCGCGCATTAGGTTTAAGTGAATCAACTGTGCGAACAATCATAAAATGTAGGAATAGTATTGAAAGTTTGTGCACATCGGATGCAGTTGGCTCTAGCGGCAATATTTTCGGCGTTCGGTATAGGAACAGAAGAGAGCACATGATTCATATGGAAAGATTGTTAAATGAATGGTGCAACGAAAAAAATCACGGGGGAGACAGAACAGGTGTCAACCAAGCAGTGCTAATTTTTGATAAATTGAAACGCAAGTATCCAGACAGTGATAAAAATTTTACTGCAAGTAACGGGTGGTTTGAAAAGTTTGTCGACAGATACAATCTGCATTATATAAAGAAGAAAGGGGAGGCAGCAAGTGCAGATGAAAACGCAGCTACAAACTTCCCAGCCGTAACTGAAGATGTCATCGTAGAAGGAGAGTACAGTCGCAACAAGTGTACAACGCAGACGAAACCGGCCTCTATTGGAAGAAAATGCCAGATAGGACGTATATTTCCAAAGAAGAGAAATCAGCACCGGGCTTTAAAATTTCAAAAGACCGTTTTACACTTTTGCTAGGTAGCAATGCATCTGGCGACCATAAATTGAAGCCACTTTTTGTTTATCTTTCGGAATATCCGCGGGCACTGAAAGGATTTTCCAAGAGCCATTTACCAGTAATTTGTAAAGCTAATCAGAAAGGCTGGATCACAATGGCTATTTTCAGCGACTGGTTTCGGAACCATTTTGTACCCGCAGTAACTGCATACAATAAGAGACACAATCTCGACAATAAATCATAATTAATATTTGATAATGCACCTGCCCATCCGACGGAATTAGACCACATGTTTGAAAATATCAATGTTATCTTTTTACCGAAGAACACAACGTCGTTGTTGCAACCCGTGGATCAGGAGATTATTTCCACTTTGAAAGCCTACTATCTCCGACGGACATTTCGTCAACTTATCTCGGCAACTGACGGGGATGAAAAGCGACTATCAAAGAATTATGGAAATCGTACAATATTAAGCATGCAATCGACAACGTTGCTGCGTGTTGGGAAGAAATTACGCAGTCAAGTCTTCGTGGAGCGTGGAAAAAAATTTGCTCCTTCTTTACCCAAGAATTCAAGGGATTTGAGCCTGTCGATGATCATCTGGAAGATGTTACAGTTGGTATTGTAGCCATGGGGCATGGTCTGGGATTTAATGAGCTCGATTCGAATGATATTCAGGATCTGTTGGAATCACATTCTGCCGAGTTAACAGCAGAAGAAATTGTTGAAAACGACGAGTAGCTGTGTTCTACACCACAACAAGAGGAAGAAGACGTAATTGCACCCAGAAAAGAGTTTGAAAAGAAAGAAATTTCAAAATTCTTCAGTTTGATAAACGAAGCATTTTCAGTTCTGCATGAAAATGATCCGAATGAAGAAAGAAGAAATGCTGTTATTCAAGGCATGAAGCGGGAGTGTGAAGTTTATAAAAATTTGTTAGAGCAAAGAAACCAAAACAAATAAAGCTGGACACATTTTTTAAAGCTACAAACAATGAGTCTACTGGCAGTAGTCAGGGAAGTGTTTAGGCTATTCAAAACTGTAACAATATGTTAATTTTATAACACAAAAGCTATTAATTTTTACAGCAAAAACTAATGAATGTGTTTTTTTTAAAATTAAAGTTGTGTGTTAGTATGTTAAAGTAGGCCTAAATGTTTCATATTATAGACGTAGCTTCAGTTTGTAATTTCAATAATTTTTTACGAGTAAAAAAACCACTAAACAAATTTCCAGAGGTGTGTATTGATAGATATTTTTGACGAGTGTTCAGGAAAATTATAATGATACGTCTTGCGGCGACGTGTCGCGGCAATAAACGGCGAGCGCGGGAATAGTCACGTGCTTTGAAGGTCGACTAGCTCGCGCTCGCTGCGCGCTGCCGAACAGCTGCGCGCTGCGGAACAGCTGACCTTTTCAGGATGTTTACGTTTTCAAGACAAGCCATCACATTTAACATAATTTTGATAAGTTATAAACTTATGAAATTCTTTAACCTGGTTTATTTTTGATGATGCAATTTGTGAAAAAAAGTAGTATATACGCAATTTGGAGCACAAAAAAAAATTGTACATTGTTTATATTTAAAAAATTCTCCAGATAGCGCGATTTCAATTTGCGCGCACATTTTGTGGAACGAATTAGTCGCGTTAGGCGAGCGATTGGTGTACTTGAGGAGGACAATGCAGAAATTGGAATGATAAAAGGGAGAAGAGGTTTATGTCCATACATTCAGGGTTACTTAATATCTGTAGAGAAAAATGTGAAGATGCTTGTGGATTCGGGAAGTGAAGTAACTTAACCTGACAAAAAGTTTTTTTACGTAGCACTACTTATAGCGTTCCGAAAAACAGTTTCCATACATAAACTATATGTCTAAAATCAATAGTTTGGTTGGTATACGATGAGTAGCGATTCTTAATATTTACTCAAAAAAATTTTTTGTCACGATTATACAACATGGTTAATTTTATTGATATTTTGTTGGTCAGGGAAATAAGAGCAGCTGACCTGGAAAAGTCAGGGAATTTTTTTTACAGGTTTTGCTAGCCACCCTGCTTGAGGAACGAGAGTTTTTATGTATTACGACTAACCTTCGGTCACCTTCACGTTTACATAAAATACCTCTCTCATCTACTGCATACTCTTTAGGTTTACGTTTTAATATCTCTTGACAAACATTGTCATGACTTTGTTCCTTAACTATAACTTCCCTTTTAGGAATATCTTTCGCAACAGAATTTACCATACGTGACAAACAATCAGCATTTAGATGTTTCTTTCCTGGCTTATGGGTAACCTCATAGGCATATTCTGACAACCTGAGTGCCCACCTAGTCAGTCTCAAACTGCGATCCTTTAAATTCAAAAGCCATTTCAACGCAGCATGATCTGTAACTACTGTAAATTTGTGTCCATACAAATAAGCACGGAAATATTTAGTTGCAAAGACTAGTGCACATAACTCTTTCTCTGTAGCACTATAGTTTAATTCTGCTTTGTTTAACTGTCTACTCGCGTACGCCATGGGTCTCTCTTATCCTTCTCTAATTTGAGACAAAACGGAGCCAAGAGCGTAATTACTGGCGTCTGTACTTACTATAAACAGTTGTGAAAAATCTGGATAAATTAAAATAGGATTTTCCATCAATTTCTGCTTTAACATTTGAAATGCATTTTCTTGTTCTGTACTCAAACAAAATTTTTCATCTTTCTTTGTGAGCTTTGTTAACGGTCTCGCTAACTCAGCGAAATTAGGCACAAATTTCCTATAGTACTGAAATAAGCCTACAACAGATCTAACCTCAGTTACGTTTCTTGATGTAGGGAGTTTCTTAATTTCGTTCATTTTCTTAGGGTACGGTTCTACTCCTTGAGAACAACGTGACCCAAATACTCTACACTATCCTGTACAAATGAGCATTTACTAGGTTGTATCTTTAAATTGGCTTCTTCTAACCTTCCTGATACGTTATCTGTTCTTTTCGCATGTTCTTCCACGTTATTGCTAAATATTTTTATGTCATCAAGATACACTAAGCGTTCTGTTCCTAGCAAATTTGTCAACACATAATTTTTCATTAATCTTTCAAAAGTTGCTGGGGCGTTACACAATCCAAATGGTAACCTATTAAATTCATACTTCCACATGAAAGTTACGAAGCTCGTCTTCGGTTTGCTCTCATCATCTAACATTATTTGAAAATACCCGCTATCTAAGTCTACAGTAGTAAAATACTTCGATCCATGCAATGAATCAAGCGTTTCCTTTACATTAGGAATAGAGTACGTGTCTTTAATTTGACGTCATTTAATTTTCTAAAATCGACACATGTGCGATGCTTAATAGAGCCTTCTTTATTGGTTTGTTTCACTATAACCACTGGAAATTGCCATGGCAACTTACTCTCCTTAATTATACCTTTTTCTAACATATCCTTAATTTGCTTGGCTATTACCGACTTCAACGCGTGAGGAACTCTATATGGATTTATTTTCATTGGTCTGGCCTCTCCTGTCTCTATTTTATGCTTCAATAAACTCGTACACCCAAAATTCAAACTTCCTTCTAACTGGAACACATTTACGTACTTCATTAAAACTGGGAACATTATATCGAATTCAGCCTTCTTTAAATGCTTTAACTTCTCCCTAACAATAGACTCTGTTTCTTTCAACTCGTCTTTCGACAACTTATTTCGCACGACAACTGAACAACTTGAACAACAACTGATTTCTCTAACATTATTTCCCTCAACAATTTTCTCAACTTTACTACTTTTATCGTCATGACGTTTACCTTGCATTTGATGATCATCATTAAATTTACGTGAACAGTTAGGTACCTTAATATCAACACGGTATACTATGCCTTTTTCAAACAATTCACAATCTCCACCAACTTCACACGTGCAACAACATATTTCATCATATCTTCAGCCTATTTCATCATATCTTCTGCCTATTTCATCATATCTTCTGCCTATTTCATCATATCTTCTGCCTATTTCATCATATCTTCTGCTTATTTCATCATATCTTCTGCCTATTTCATCATATCTTCTGCCTATTTCATCATATCTTCTGCCTATTTCATCATATCTTCTGCCTATTTCATCATATCTTCTGCCTATTTCATCATATCTTCTGCCTATTTCATCATATCTTCTGCCTATTTCATCATATCTTCTGCAGGATACGGGAGTTTTCTGTCTCGGAACTAATACATCTCTGGGGCGGTTAGGGACACAGTGACACAATTTATCCTGTTCCGTGACCTCGCTCAATACATTGGACAACTCGTGGCTCTCACAATTTGAGGGGTTTACACATGAACAACATCTACATAATTTTCCAGGGACGCATGCGAGGTGTTCCTTCCGTGGTTCTACGTTACTCCGTGGCGACAACAACAACAGTAACTATGATCTTGGGCGATCCGAGGCAGCACAATTACAACATCTTTTGGATAAATGGGGTACGCTACTACTTACATATAGTACTCCAACAACCTCTTGCACAAGTATGGCAGATCCTATCACAGAACTCTTTGGCATTACAAGCGTCTCTTTTGTTATGTTCAAAATTTTTACCAGCGCTGTTAACCTTTTACTAGACACTCTAAGAGGTACACGACTGTCCTCTTCAACTAGATCGACCCTGTCAACAATATCTTCTGCAAGGCCACCCTCGACTTCTGGACCTCCATCTACTGCTCCCACACCATGACATATAGTCACCTTGTCTCCTTTGACATGTTCGTGATGAGGAACGAAACACTTGAGACGCATCCCTTTGACCCGTCACAAATGGGATAGCAACACAATTGTCACCCACCCTCCAGGGCACCAATCTATTAACTGCACAGGTACTGTGACGGCTGTTCGGAACATTCACTAGACTCGTCTCACTGAGTCTCCCAATAATCGTCCCTGTATTTGAATGAGCCTCTACTTTATCACAATTTACCTCCGAATGACCTTCATTGGAGTTCTTACCGGTAAGATAAAAATCACACACTGCTCTTGCTACGCGGACCCCCGGAACATTCGTCAATGCCGGTTCAATAAGAAGGGTTTTCGAGTCGGCGGCCCCACTTGCCACGTGCAAAGAAACCTCAGTGACGATCTCCGATCTCGGTGGCAGAATTGTATTATGTATTAATCTAGTCTCCCAGTACTCTGTCTCTGGTGACGTCTCGGATCCGAACTCGGAGTTGGCCATGTTCCCAGTTCGTTTCCAGTCACTATCAAGACCATGTTTACCTATAGTACAACACTCAGAGGTGTTCATATCTTTTAAAATTAATTTATTTTCTTTAAGATTGATTTTGGCATCTTATTGACAGAGAAAGTCAGTTCCAAGTATTCCCACGAATGGAAGTTCTGATGAACATACGAGGAACCAGTATGAGTATCATTTTTCATTCACCCTCACATCTATGTATTGGGTACCTGTGATCTGGGGCGCATCTCCAGTTACGCCTTTCGCTCCTAATCGAGATTCATCGATTTCGCTCTTGCTGATGCTAGGTCGAACAAGAGAAACATCGGATCCTGTGTCGATCAAGAACAAGTGCGACTGGCCTTCGACAGGAACAGTTACAACAGTCTCCTTTCCACCAATTACTGATATTACTGCCGTGTGGTGCCTGGGGCTAACACCCAGCCCTGCGCGTTTGGGCGACTGCCAGCATTCCGCGGAGCACTTCTACTACTACTTGAGACATTCCCTGGGTTTCTGTCGCCATAAGTTTGTCTCGTTTGACTTGTGTTTGCATGACAGTGACAATCTCTAGAGATGTGTCCTATCTTATCACAATTAAAACATTTTACATTGTTGTACTGTTTGTTGCCGGTACTCGTGTTCTTGGGAGTGTAACTACCTGCTCCCGCATCACTATTACCATTAAAATCTTGTTTCGAACCACTGTAACACAAGTTAAAACTGCTTCTTCCATAGCCTATGCTATGCGAAGAGCTTTCGCCACGATTCGCGTAACCCCATGCCACACTTGCTGATCTGAGACTGTGAATACTTTCTTTCTCTTTTGCAGATCTTCCGATCAAGTTTTGCGTTCCTGATGAGTTTCTGTTATCTCTATAGCGATGGCTAAATGTTACACTTCGTCCATAGTTTGTGACATTTTGTATCTCAACTGGACACTTACATTACCCAGTAGTCCATCTGTAAAAGCAGCTAATAATCTATTTTCAGCCTCCTGATTTAAAATTTCCAGCTGTTCTGCATTTTCTACCAGCTGTATAGTTTTCTCGCACAATTTACGACATCTATCTGCGAAGCTTTGTACATTTTCACCAAATTTCTGTTTTGCGTTATGCAACATATAATAATGAAACTGCAATGACTGATGTTCTCGAAAACGTTCAGTTAATTCTTCCTTGAGAATTTTAAAATTAATATCACCTTTTAACCTGGGACAAGTGGCGATGAAACGTGCTGCTAGACCTTTCAATTTCATTTTAGTCAACTTGATTTTATCTTTATCCGTCCAGTTACCCAAGCTGGCAGAACTCTCTACACTTTCTATAAATTCATGAACAGGCGGAGAACCTTTCTCTCCCGACCATTTTTCTACTAACGTTTCGACTCGCAAGTCTTTCGTTATTACGTTACTTTGCATGCTTGCTGGAGGGTTCAACATAGTGAGCTGTGAATTCTACGTAACAAAATTTATTATTACTCGTTTAACTGTGACAACGGTATCCACGTCTTACAATCAAAAGTGCGCTTCTTAGGCACGTATTGTGGTTTACTTTCAGGCTGAGGTGTTGTCTATAATGGTTTCACCTTTTGAACTGGGTTCGGTAATGAATCAACTACCTTCCTTGAAGGAACGTCAACGGGTCTCGAACTAGGAGGGTTGTATACAGGTTTCCAATCGTGTAGTTGATTACTAAAACTAGTTTGTTCTGAAGTGGAAGGCTTGTTACTGTAAGCTAAATCAAGTTGTTTGATTTCAAAGTCCTTATACACTCTATCTTTCGGAATGAACCTCTTTACAATTCGGACTTCTACTTCCAAAATAACACAACCAGCAGAGGACTCGTATTCGTAAACTTTATATGCTGGGGTAGGAAATGATTTCTTTGGCTTTCCGATAAAAGCTATCTCTAACCCTGAACCAGTTGCTAGTGCTTTCAACTTATTGCAAAATGGTTCAACATGAGCTAAATGAAATTTAGGGTGTTTATTAAAGAACTTGCTTATTAAGTTATATCTGTAGTCTTCCAAGCCTTCTAAAGCTTCAGCGCTACTTGAATATACAGCACTGAAAATTCAACAACCTTCCCTTCTTGTTTATTTTTACTGAAAAGTCTTTTAAACATATCGCATTAATGATTCTGAAGAACATAACACAAAAGCGATGCTGAATTTAGAAACGTTCTCTAAATTCTACACTGACCCACGTATAAGCATTAATATCTTTAAGATTTACTTCATAATCTACAACACCTGTTTTCCTATCTATCCTCGGACCATGAACATAAGCTATTTCAAATTTGTAAGCACGCTTACAGTACACATGTTCATTATAGTCACAATAATTCTCACGTTCTCTAAATATAGTGTTCGCCTTGTCTACCTCGATGCTCACTATGCGAAACGCCTCAGGACAAGTTAAGAATTGCCATTCACCAACATTGCAAAGATCTATCACGACTTCGATACGCGTGCGTTCATACCAAGTAAACGTAAACCTGTAAAACACGTTAAACTCTTAAACTTCTCCTAAAATCCTTCGGGGTGGATTACAATACAGCCAATCTGGAGTATTATCCCATAAGCTTGCCACCAGTTGTCGTGCCCACAGAGCGGCTAGTGGACACGGTAAGTTATCTAACACAATATTTAAGTTTTATAAATGAAATATTTAAGTTCGATTAAGTGAATTTATTACAAGCAAAACAGAAGCTATTACACAAAGTGATTACTCACTGTTTACACTTGAAGCAATGAAGGATGCTGGTAACAGACCTAACAGAATTACGTTTAAGGTTAGCAAGTTCATAGCTACATCAGAGAAGTGTCGTGGACCGTCGTGGTGCAGAGCTCGCTGACACAGGCGGCGAAGGTTCCGACGTCTCTAGTAGATAAGTTCAGACTGGGGCGAGGTCCAACATGGCGGGCCTTCATATAGTCGTTTGGGCGTTGGTCTTCTGGCAGCTTCTACCGGAAGTAGACCCCCTCCTCTTGAATGGTGCCACAATTCAGGGTTCTCATTGGCTACAATACTGGACAATACTGGTTATGATAAGAGTGGCGTGACTCGAACATGTGACTGTGTGAAGTTCACAACAGGACGTTGAGTGATTGCATATTTCCGTCGAAAAGTGGTCTGCCGTCATCATGGTTAAAATATATCAAGCCACATAGCCTACAGGCAAGTGTCAAATTAGTTCGACCGTGTGTCCGGTTCTGTTGAAGTAAGGTAGTAGTAACACTGCTAGTGCATGTGATGAAATGTTCCAACTGCATGCTGGATTGCCAGGCCATAACAATATATTACACACAAGTTTCCACGTGGAAGTTTGACTTTGTACAGCTGAAGTCCAAGACATTATGAGCAGAAACTACGGAGAATAAACTATAGTCCGCATACTTAACTCACACTTCGAAGCTTGACGTGACGGCGCCCAACAACAGAATCAACTCCAAACACCAATCACTCTTCTTTTTCCATCTCAGCACACGTGGCAGCCACCCAGTGCACTAAAACAACTAAACGTTACCCAAAACTAAATCTAAGTAAATTCCTTATGATTACTAAAATAATCTATGTTTGCTAAGTATGGCTTAAAGAATAGTGTTTACCCAAAACTAATAATACTTTAAATTATTGTATAAAGTTTAAAATTTTATACAGCATGTCTTTTGATTGGTCCATAACAGCCCGCACAAAACATCACACTGTCCCTGTCGCACACACAAACCGCAGAAGTGCATGTGCGCTTTGGAGAATAGTAATAACAATAAGAATGGTCACAATCTATTTTAACTCTTCTAGTACCTGGTGAACACAGCTGGCTCCTATATGGAAACTGGTCGATAATACTCCCAGCCTTAATTCAAACATATTTCCATTAACTGCTGCAAATATTGAGATACAAGCAAAATTAAAATAATAATCTAAATAATATAGTACAACAATTTAAATAAAATGTATGAAAGAAAATAAACAGAGTGGTATTAATAAATACAAAGAAAATAATTTAGCCCAAAGTAATGGGATGAATCACCTGACATAATGCGGTAAGCTTCCAGATGGCAGAACTAAGAGTGATGCTATCACAGTCTGTGTCTCTAAATACTCTTACTAACATTTGTAATGTTTGCAGACTTTATTTTTTAGTTTATAAATTAATCATATCCGAACTCCTTTGATTGTTTGTACAATAGTTTAGGTTTCCCTGGCAGAATTCATGATACTGCTGTATCATTGAATACATGACTGTTAAGATTTGTTAAAATTGAGTGTCACAAATGTAACTCAGAAACATACTTGGTCTAGAAATCTTTTTAATTTCATTGTTTTACTATGTACCTGCATTTTGATTGTAGAAGTTACAATCTCTGGACCTGACTTCAAAATAACATGTAAGGATATTCAATTAGTTATTTTAAAATTTTTATTACAAATTATTCAATATCATTTTTGACGAGACATTTTGGGTTACAGTTGTAACACATGTAATTAAAATATTTAAAATTGAAAAATGGAGGAAGGATGTGTCAAACCACTATCCACTTGGGTCACCGATATAGCACGTAAGGCCTGTATGTGGCGTAACTCTATTGTTTGCTTTGTATAGAAGCACTAGAAGTGTACTTCTGCACATCTCTGTGCCTGTTCACCAACATTCCCTGTCTTGCCTCCAGAGAGTGCACAGGCGACGTGCCGCCTCCAAGACACAAAAAAAATTTAAGGTAGACAAAAAAAAATTCCCAGGGCGAGCCAAAGAGACATCAGGATATTGGGGCGTTACGAAAGGAGTAGGATCAGTGGAAGCCATCAATAGGGGAGCTGCAGATGCTCTGTTTAATGGCGGAATGCCAAATAATCCACCCTGTGCCTTTTTAGCTTTTCTGCGGAATAGGCTGGAAAGCACTAGTTCCCGTGGGGAGAGTCTACAAATAGCATCTCAACGTCTCTGAAACAGGTTCGTAGACTGGCAAGGGTACAAACAGCGCTCGTGGATGTGAGGGGTACTTCAGGAAGGGATCTGACAATCGTTGGCCGTCCTGGCCGAGTGCTGATATGGTATGGTATGCTGCTGTGGCAGCTGGTGGCGACCGTCTGTCTGGCGGAGCTGGGAGAAGGGAGTATGTGTGAGTTGTTTCCCTCAATGAACAGCGTATTTCTGTGGCTTACGCTCACTATTTTATACCTGGTCTAGTGTGGTCATTTGCTTGCCTGAGAGGTTGTGCGGTCCTTGTGTTGTTATTTACGCTGCTTCTAGACAGCTCTATGCATCTCATATCAACATACCTATCCTTGCCTGAGGTTTGTGGAGCGGAAGACATTAAAGGAAAGATTCACGGCTGTTTATAAATACTTGCAGTTAAGTTTGGGTGCACTGGCACCTGTGAGGATTGATTAACTAGGATGTGTAGGAATTACGTAACGTGTAGGTCGGGATGAGGTGGCCACTTCACAGTAGCAGATGTTGAAGTTGCATTTTTGTTGTGGTAATCTAACGACAGCATAGGCATGTTGCTGCAATATTTTCTCTCTTGTCCAATGTTGATCCGTAAGCTCAATGATAGTAGTTGATCCCATTGTTCCGTCTTCCATTGTAACCATGCAAAGATGTCCTTCTTTACATTGTATTTCTTTATTGTTTAAATTTATGTAGTGTTTTGCTCATTAATTTCTCAGAGTTTGGTGGAAGATTTGTTAATACTTTCTGTAAAATTCTCTTCTCATAATTATAAGCAATCATCTCCCCACAATACTCTAAAGTTTTCTAAATGGCTATGGTGCTCACTTTCCTTTTAACCTTATACAGCACTTATTTTTCTGCCAGCACTTCGTTAAAGTTAAATTGGTGGCTATCCACGTTCCATCAATTATATATTATCTTAGCTGCTTCACCATCATAAAAAGCAATGAATGCAATGTCGGCTCTTTCCTTCATCATCAGCCTATTAATATTTGTATTTTCATTATTAAGAACACAGAAAAGAAAAAAGTCATTATTTTTTTGTGTTTACCAAACTTTGCTGAATATCATCTACTGTAGACATAAAAGAAAATTTTTTTTTGGTAAAAAAAAATTAATAAATAGATTTCATTTTTACTTTTATACCAATCACTCCCATTAAATTAATTATAATGGAACATTATCACATACAGCCTCAAAAACACACACAATTACTCTTTTTTAACACACAAGTATTTTGAATATACACTAAAACTGACGCAAACACATGTATTTCAGAAAATTTCTTTGCAACACTATTTTTTATTGTAATGAAAGTTTGTGTGTACAATAAATACATCATCTTATCAGGCACAAAAACATATTTACTTCGTAAAACATTTTTTTCGACTGAGATATAGGTTATATTATCTACCATGAAGAAAAATATGACACTTCAATATAAATTTCAAGCTTAAAAACATCATATTGTAGTGTATTTTTTTAGCATAGAATATCACCTATAAATATCTATGTTTCTGCAACATTTAGCTAGTCAAAAATTACTCATGGGTTGGTATTAATAACGTATAGTTTTCATGCACACTACACAGCAGTGAGTACTACGAGGGAAATAAATAATTAAAATGCTATTTGGTCCTCTTTACCACATACAACCGCCTAAAATAATTAATTTTTCTCCAAGTTCCTATTTCAAGGTCGAAAATGGGCACTTGGCAGAAGAGGTTAAAATTACTTTTTGTTTTTAAAGGTGCTATTTTTTAACACTATTCAGAACAAAAGTAATTTCATCTGAATACTTTCAGTTATTTGGAAACTACAAACCTCTGAATATTAAAAAAATTATAAAATACCTTCACAGTCTAATAATTAATTTGTCAACAATTAAACTGGCAACATTAAAATTCATTAACTAATCTCTTCTACTGAAGTGCATTTAAACATAGAAGTGGTACAAATGACATTCTATGTAAGATACTATCTATCCACTTTATTAATAGAAGGAAAAACTATTTCATATTTACTAAAGTTTATAATATACAATCACATGAAACACTGGAGCTCATATTGATATTTTAAGCTAGAAATACCTACCCATAATTTTATATTACCGGAACTGTCACATTGTTGTAAATAAAAGAAAACTGAAACGGAGTTAATCAACTTATCTAGTAACAATTTCGACAAGTTCCAACTATTTGCTGGTGTATTGTTCTGACATCTTCCTTGTGCTGACCATAGTTCTGTTGATTTCGGAAATTTTTGTAGGTCTTGAAATTGTACAGAAGTCTTGGCCTACTTTTTGAATCAGGTTCTAGGCCCTTTAGGATATAAAATGTGAATCCTGTACTCTTCTTCAGTGACATAAATTGTTTTCCAACTTGCCTCTAACCACCAGATGCACACAACAGACATAATCAAGTATATTAGGTTGTGCCTGTAATGTAACTTTAGCAGTTTCACTGACTTTTAATGAGCTAGAAAGTCACTGCGTATTCAGAAAGTGATGTGTGCTTGATAATGGAAGCTCAGATACTAGTGAATCTATGTAGTGATCTTGTGTAAGGTACTAGCTGTGATATCTGGAATCTTACACTGTATACATCATTCTTGCAACTGTAGAGAAATGTCACTTCTTCACTATTTTTGGTAAAATGGTTGGAAACATCCGTAGGTGGTTGTCTGGTTGCTGCCAGCTAAGTAGCCTTTCAAACCAATCTCTTCATAGTTCGTCCTCTCTTATCACATTGCCCCTTTCCACGACATGTCGCAAACAAGTGCTGTTCACCATACACCAAAGTCCTTAATCATGGTGACTTAATTTATGAAGTTTTTGCGGTTTTTGTACTGGACGTAACTCAATATAACATTGTGGTCTAGGTACTTGCTAACAAATCAGAAACTTTCTGAATGTAATTCTCGTTTGCTCTCCTATAGACAACAAATACATGCAGAATCGATTATGTTCTGATCAATATAAAGACTGGACTTCATCATACACAATGCAGGACAAATTTATGAAAAGTGCCCCAAAACATTGAGTTCACCATCTTCAAGACATATCTTTGTGAATTAAGAAAATACGACTGTTCTTTAGCAATGAAATGATGGTCATTAACTTGCTTAATCTTTTCACACAACTTTCCCACTACGTCTTGAACAAACACGCAGGAAGCAAGCCCACAACTGTTGTTTGAAACAAACTAGCATTTGTTCTACCTGCTATTTTATAACGGCAGTAATAGCTTCCATGCCAGGGCACTCTGCACATCCTGGCAGCATACAAGACACTGTTTATATATTGTAGATCGTGAGCTTCAATCACACGTCATTAGCCTTTACTGGATGTTTTATAACGGCAGTTATAGCTTCCATGCCAGGGCACTCTGCACATCCTGGCAGCATACAAGACACTGTTTATATATTGTAGATCGTGAGCATCAGTCACATGTAATTAGTCTTCACTGGATTTTTTATAACGGCAGTTATAGCTTCCATGCCAGGGCACTCTGCACATCCTGA